>JAVYIG010001819.1:0-296497 GCA_035222895.1 Strongylocentrotus droebachiensis
TGTTGAAGAAAATCGTCGCTCAGTTTTCTTGACATTTTGTTTTTGCAATTAGTTTTAGTTTTTTATCAGGAGCAGTTTTGATAACAGTTTGATTTTGGCAAATTTTAGTGAAAAGTGCGCCATTTGAAGGATTTGGTATATTTATTTAGCTGTCCCCTACTTCTTCTCCCTCTTTGTACACACAAAGACATACCTTTTAGAACCTCGATAGATAACTTATAATTGTTATTCCCTCTCTCAATATTTTATAAAGCATATCCATGCACATTAAATCTCCTCTCCCTCCCTCCAACATCCGACCCCCTTAATCTCTCTCCCTCTTTTAAAAGTCTCTCAATCAAAGAAAATAATGTCCTCCAGCAGTCCCTCGCCCATTTTCTAGTTCTCCCCTAGTTCCTCGTCACAAGTTTCAACACAATTTGAGAAGTCTGTTCTTTAGTCATGTTGAATATGCTGTACATGTGTGAAGAAATGATTCTTTATTGTGTAGTTCTCTTTTGTTACACTGTCACTGTAAAATAAGTACAGAATATTACGAAGAAAGGGATGAGGGAAGGAGAAAGAAATGACCAGAGAGAGAAAATGAAAAGCTATTCTTTGCATCGACCCCCCCCCCCCTCCCCTTATATGCCTGTGTTCTCAGAGATCCTGTATTAGAATGGTACATGTACTTGTATGGCGTTTTCTTAGATCATAATATAGAAAAGGTCTACTGTGTTCTCACAGAGCGCCTATAGGCCCTCTTTTGTTGAGTTATATATGACTGGGAAGCCTGAAATTATTCAGTATATGCTTGACTTTCCTGGGATAAATATGAAATGACAGATTTCACTAATGAAAAAGGTACCCGCAGTGAGAGGGGAAGCTTGTACAGGTATAGCTTACAATTTCGATTTGTTAACTATATTTGCATGAACACATACATAACAGTTTACTCTACATAAAATCAAATTCCCCCATTTAAAAACTCTTCTCTGTATCTCCTTTTACCAAGCTATGCAAAACATGTTTTTAACACTTCCCAAGTTTTACCAGTCACAACAGATTCAACTTATGCAAAGTTAACTGTACTTAACAGACCCGGGACAGACCTCTATTCCATATATTAATGTCTCTCAACGTTCACATGTTCATGTCTAATAATGTCAAAAAGACAAGCTACATGTATTTCATGTAACCCCCCCCCCCCCCCCCCCCCCCCCCCCACCCCTCCCCCCTGTTTGTCAGAGAATCCATGTTTGGTGTTTTTCTCGCAGATCCTATATTAGAATGGGATCTCTATATGGTGTTTTTACAGAGCGCCCTCCCTCTTTGTTTTTTTGTTGAGTTGTACAAATCACTATTAATTTCATTTCACCAAGGAAAGTCGCTCGTGGGCTTGATTTCACGAAGCCCACGCCAAAGCTATACACGAAATTGACTGGCGCAAATAATCTTTGAGATTGAAGAGCGCCATCTAAACGAAGAACCAACCAACCAGTGCGTCCAGAAAAAAACGAACCGAGAAGTATCGATGTTCTCATCATAACTTAATCACAACTATAATTAATAAATGATACATATTTGGAAAGCTTAGAGTCTCCTCTTTCATGTGATGCTACTCACGTGATGCATATTTCACGCATGAGTGATTAAAAGCAATTTGAAGGAAGGAAACCAAAATACATTTGGCGGGCGGTATCTGAATTTCGAAGAAAAATTCATATTTCTAGAAAGTTGAGTTTTTGCTCTTTCATATGACACCTCAATCAGGGAAAAATGAGCGAGGAATGATAAAGTTCTTTTTGTTTAAAGTAGTGCTTGCATTTCCATAATTTTATTAAACGAATTCGTTTTCAATGGCTGCCTGCCGTATCAATAAACGAAATTACAAAAGACTTAAAGTTGATGTTCATTGATTTAAAACTAACTTAATTTCATTATTGCAAAGTTGAAACTGTGATTCGACAAGGTTATCAAACTTCAATGCTTGGAAACATTCGAGGTGATTATTATTATAAATTATAAAACGCTTAAATACAGCCCCGGCATAGCACCTGAGAGCTCTCCGAACGCTCCTGAGATGTGTGAGATCACTGTATGGACACGATTTGCACAAGCAGAGACGATGTCCCATGACATCACACACATTTTCAGTGCCTGTGTTTACATCTTCTCTTGAGTTCTTCTCTTACTTCACTACCGTCAGGCTAAAATTATAATCTATTGCCTCACTCTAAACCCCGCACACGGTTTTTATTTTGATGACAAATGCAGCGATACAAAAATAAAGGAATTTGTCGCTTGTAAACAAAATAAGACGGTATTGAATATTCAGCTGCACAACAGCGCGGTATGTTCGGCGTTTCAAGAGGGAACAAATGCCGTCCCTGATATCATTCCGGGGGGTTTTCAATTTGAAAGTCTGGTTTCTTTGATCGTTAATTAACACATATCCTGTGTATTTACAAGACAAACGATTTTAGTTATCGGAATCGGGTCATATCCCCCTTTGAATGGTTTGACATGCCATTACATTTATATACACTAAACTCATTATAATTTGAGAAATAATAGCTTTGCAAATTATGTTCATTCTTCTATGGGATGTCGTCTGCTTGGGCAGTGTTGGTCCATATAGTGACGTCATTAAAAACATCGTTATTTTTCCGGCGAATCTCTCGCATATCCCAGCTGCTACTGGAGGTGGTTGTATTTGTATTTTTATAAATCACCCGATATGTAGTTGACCTAAAACTTGTACGATGGCTATCTGTTAGCTTACCAGTTTCTAGTGATACATTAGTTGACATATTTGTGATTTTCTTTGAAGTTCACCTTTAACTCCGTTTCGTTGACAATCAGCCGTAGACGAGAGTCTTCATGCATGGCTGATTGTCAACGAAACGGAGTTAAGTCTTTTATCAAATCTGCTTTTTGTTACGGCAGGCACCCAGTGAAAACGAATTCGTTTGTTAAAATTATGAAAATGTAAGGGCTACTTTAAACAAACAGAACTTTGTTATTCCTTGCTCATTTTTCTTGATTGAGGTATCATATGAAAGAGCAGAAAATGAACTTTCTAGAAATATGATTTTTCTTTGAAATTCAGATACCGCCCGCCAAATTACTTTTTGGTTTCCTTCCTTCAAATTGCTTTTAATCACTCATGCGTGAAATATGCATCACGTGAGTAGCATCAACTGAAAGAGGAGACTCTAAGCTTTCCCAAATATGTATCATTCATTAATTATGGTTGTGATTAAGTTATGATAAAACATCGATACTTCTCGGTTTCGTTTTTTCTGGGACGCACTGTATATGACTGGGAAAACATCAAACTGTCCAAAAACTGTATGCCTGACTTTCTTGGAATAAATATGAAATGACAGAATTCACTAATGAAAGAGATACCCAGCAGTGAGAGGTAAGCAAAATATATAAGAAGAGATAACAATTTTGATATGTGCACTATACTAGCACGATCTGCATAAGCCAAATTTCCCCCCAAGTAATGAATCTTTCTTTTTTTCTCTTTATACCAAGCTATGCAAAACTCTTCCAGTCACAACAGATTCAACTCATGCAGAGTTCACTGTACTTCACAGACCTCTCACTCCATATAGGCAGGCAAGTCTCTCAACATACACATACTTGCATCGAAAAAGACAAGCTATTCATGTATCCCCCCCTCTCATGTTTGTGTTTTTCAAAGATCCTATATTAGAATGGGATCTCTATGGTGTTTTTACAGAGCGCCCTCTTTTGTTTTTTGTTGAGTTATATATGACTGGGAAACCCAAACAGCTCAAATACTGTATGCTTGCACTTTCTTGGAATAAGTATGAAAAATGACAAAATTCATTGATGAGGGTAAGCAAATATAAGAAAAGATGCAAATTTTGAAGTGTGAACTATACTAGCACTAACAGAACAATTAACTCCGCATACATCGAATTTCACCTAAGTAAATAAATCCTTTTTTCTCTCTCTTTTCACCAAGCTATGCAAATAATGCAATGTCATTTACACATCCCAAGTTGAAATTTGCATTAGTCAAACTATTTCATTTTTTGCAGTCACAACAGATTCAACTTATATAGAGTTAACTGTACTTCACAGACCTCTCATTCCATATAGCAGGAAAGTCTCTCAACATACACATTCATGGATACATGCTATCTCACGATCGAGCATGGTTCTGTTGCCTATAATTCATACAATTTCCTGTCTCGTGGTAGTGACCAATCAGCTAAAAATATCTAACAATTGAAGACCTGGATCAAAACAGGGTCCGGTCTTTGTTATTGACAACCAATAATAATAGACAATCCTGTTTTCTTCTTGTTTACAACAAATGTTTATTGAAACAATTTGTCCATCGCTTTACAAACATAAGGCATATTGCTTTCTGGACAAAGTTTAATATGCAAGATATGTCCATATGAGACTTTCCCTATAGTTCGAGCAACTTGTTTAGTAAATGGATGAACAATTTCTACGTATACACAGTACAGGTAGATCATAGGTTTTCGGTTTGTGCTCTGTAATGTTTCAAAACCTCGTCAAGAAATTGAGAAAAAGATAATACTTTTACCATAGAGAGTAGGATAACATTTTGTGCTCTGTAAAGTTCAGCTCAGACATTTTGTGCGTAATGTACCCACTCTTTCAGACATTTGTGCTCAAGGGTCAATACTTATATGGTATACACTGTAGTTTCCCTGGATAGACTGTTTGACCAAATTTGATTCTAGGGCATGTGAAATCATTTATTAGCAGTAGTTTCTAATTCTGGTTTCTGAGATTGGATGACTCAAAGTGATCAATGCAAAGTATCAAATTTAGATTTTAGAATACAATTTCTGATTATCAAAGCATAGGTCAGTGCTTATTACAGTAGGGTGATAACTTGGGGACTTCATTTAATATGCAACTAATGATTCATACAACGAAATATAGTCTGGTAGAAGAAATATATCCTGTAAAATAGCCCAAAAAACAACAGATTACTGAACAAATGTGTTCTATTCTTAAACATCCAAAAACTGAATGTACAGCTTGATGTAACTGCTACAAAAAGGCAGGACTTTAAATCTGTTGCATTCAAAGAATATAACATGACCATATCTGCATTGTCCTATTTCAATATACACAGGTGAGGTCTTACGTAATCATTACAAATAAATTCACACTGTACATTCACAATTTAGGTATCTCATATGTATAGAAATTTCTGTGTCAAATAATGACATAAAGAAGAGAGTAGTTCAGGGTGCTTATAAGTCAGGGCTATTCTTTTTTAGGTTCTTGAAGTCAATCTTGCCTGCTGAATAGAACTGGAAAGGAAAAGAGAAAGAAAAAAAGAGAGTAGGTTATTAAAAAGGTCACATTTTGATAAATAGGATACAGCATAAATGGCAAATATAAATGTGAATGTCTCATTAGCATATGCAAGATAGTAATAAATCAGAATTTATTCATAAATGCATTTCTGCAACATGCTAAGTACATTTGGTATTGTATATTAAGAGATGTTTTACAGAACACTTCATGATGAATAAAAACACAGTATCAAACACTTGGAATTCCTTTCAATTTTCTGTACAGAAATGTTAATGATGACTAATTAAAGATATTAAATGACATGTGGCTGCATCTTTTTTGTCATGTCAGATGTACAAAACTGCACAATAGTAATATACAGGCCTGGGTGCTTTCAAGCCTTCATTATACCTATTTCAACAATTTACACTAAAAATTTCCAATGGTTTTAAATAGGCCAGAGATGAAATAGAAAATGGTTCCCTGCCAGTTTTCAACTGTCAAACTGTAACTTCCGTCGTTGCATGCACATCATTTCTGGTGTGGGGGAATTTCTGTTTGAGGACCTAGTCCCCACCCAAAATTTTCAACTCAAACCCAAGTTTTGCTAAACCTGTTCAATGACTTGGGCCTAGTTTTAAATCCGTGCCAAGTCACCTCAGTATTGGTTTGTGTTAATAATAGATTCAGCCCAGTAAACCATAAATGAACTTTACCCCTAACTGAAAAATCCTGTAATTTGTCATTAAAAATTGACTTTTCAAGATTTTTTATGACTTATTTGCCTTGTCTGAAAGTAAAAATTGGTAAAGTCGTATGCTGCCATTACCTTTATGTTTTGGTCTGGTTTGATGTTCTGCCATGGGTGTGGGTTGGTGCTCCTCCTCCATCTGAAAAATAGATACAGAACATGAATGGAATTAAAATGATTTACAAAGCAATCAAAGTAATCAATTTTATAAAATGGCTCTAGTATTTTAAGCATCGTGATCGGTCAGTACGCGTCACATGACATGTACAAATTTTTGATGCAAGCACGATTTTGCAGAAAAAAGCGCAAAAAAAGTTATATTACACGTTACCATGGATATCCAGCGCGCGCGCGTACATGTACAGTAGTACGCTCCCTCGAGTGCATTGTAGGCTACGCGTAGCTAATATTGTACGCTCCACCATGATCCCCAGCGCATGCAGCGTACGCGTAGCTTAGCTAGCTAGCTAGAGCGGGGTATTATTAGAAAGCAAATTTTTATTTTACTTTTAATGAAGCCAGGAATTTCAGCTGTCTGATGTAGACTCGTCTCTAGACCCACTGGATTTTATTTTTAATCAAGGCAATGAATCCCGTGGACTTTTTGGTAAGCCTGCAAGGTCTTACTTAGTCTACAACCAACATAACTCTAGATCTAGAATCTAGATCAACCTCTCGTAGACTCTAACTTAGTGCTGTAGCCGAACCGCCGAACCGAACGGAAGTTCGCCGAACATGGCACTTCCGAACCGAACCGAACCGAACCGAACGCAAAGGCCTGGTTCGGATGTTCGGCAGAAAAATGTTAACATTTTCGAAAGCTAATAAACTTGTCATTTTGTACCTAATTTTCATGTCATGATTGCTCATTTTATATTTACTTTTTTTCCCATTCTCCGCCTTTGTGATTTATGGCTATCCAGTGGTGGGCGCGACTTCACTGGCGCCATTTAAAACCCAAATCCTGACCACGCTACGTCGCGATCGCAAGCTATAAACAAGAATACATGTGCGTGATCAAAACAAGTTCAGCTCAAACCCATTTAACAAAACAAAACAAAAAATTAATTGTAACAATAGCGGACAAATTTTACAATATAAATAATGAAATAAATATATATTATAGTATGGTATTTATTTATTCAGGAAAAATAGGGATTTTATATTTTTCTTATTGAAAATAAAAACTTATAAAAAACAGTTATTGACGAGCCTGAATTGCTATTCAAGATGGCATCTTTCATGACTCTAACATTAGACAACAACCGTCTCGGAAAATCTTGCAAAATTATCATTTATTGACAAATTGAAAACATGATTCTTTTAAAATTGAAAATACAACCCGATTCAAGACGGAAATACGAATGTAAGTAGTACTTTTCTTCACAAATAATTACGTTTAGAGCAGTTTTTTAATGTGAAATTTGTGCTGGTCGGAAGCACTGTTTTTCAGCAGGAGTGGGCAGGAGTCCTTCGTGCTGGTCGGGCCCTGCCGGCCGGCCCGCCCAGTGCCGACCGTCGTGGCTATAACGCTGCTTGCTTTATATTACCGAACCCGGAACCGAACCAAGTTCGGGTGAAAAATTGCCGAACTCTGCCGAACCGAACCGAACACGAACATAGCGTCTGACTTACAGCACTACTCTAACTTAAGATCTAATTTTTGTTTGTTGCTATTTGTGTCGCTATTTTATAAAACAAATAACGCACTTGACCCTGTTGTTCGAAACGTAAATGCAATGTACGCTCGGTTTCTTCAGATGGTGCGCACTGTAAACTCGCCGCAAGCGGCTCGTTCACAGAGCGGCACTAATCTAAAGAAACCTTGCGTGTACTGCATTCACCGCTATTGAACTCTGGGACGTGCGTTATTTGTATACCGTATTTGCCGGCGTAAAGGCCGCACCGCGCATAGGCCGCACCCCCAACTTTGACATTTCGTAGAGAGAAAAAAAAAAAAAAAAAAGAAAAAAAAAAAACGGACCAAAGAAAATAATCATAATTTTCTCGTAGAACTCTATTTTTCCTACAAACTAATACCAAAATTATCAATCATTTTATAAATTTACAGGAAGTTTACCTAAAAAATTATCGTAATTTAGCAAATCTTCATCGATTTTTAGGCAGATTAGCACATTCATTGGACACTAGAGGGCGCTTCGCATGCATACAGAAACATGAATGGCCTGCCATAACCAAGCTGTGGCCATAATGTTATCCGGTCTTACCCCTATCGTACCGCCAAATGGAGAAAATAAACAAGCTTTTGTATTGTTATTAGAGATCTACCGAGGTTAGTTTGTCGCTTTAATCAATTATAATTCAGAATTATCTTACTGAAAAGTTAAGAACACCGACGATTGCGCGCTGCAGCGCTGTGAATCTCGGAAGCTGCGTTGGATTTGTTGCAACTCCAAGCCCGGTAGCTCCCCACCACAGAGTGCAGAGCTGCCAACCTTGTGCGACCAAAAAAAGGAATCATGATGGCAAAAAAAAGGAATTTCAAGCAAAAACAAGGGAAACGCTCTCGGCGGTCTCGCCTGCATAACGCAATTCAATATGATAAACCAGAACGTCAATGACGTACATTGTAGTGCTCATCCGCATCTCGCAACAACAAATATCGTGGTACACTTTTGAACTGGTCAAAAAATAAAAATGTGATGCCCTGGAAGGGACATAATTTCATTTCATTTGCATAAAGTACCATAAATAATCAATGGAGCAAAATCTCAAAATTCTGTGTAGAAGTTTAGTGTTCCAAATTTAGCTCTACCAGATAAGGCAAACCAAATCAAAATCGGTCAAGAAATGAGGGAGAAGAAGCAATTTTTGTTATATTTGGAATAAATTTGCATAAATTACCATAATTAATTAATGGAGAACAATTTCAAAATTCTGTGTAGACCTTTAGTGTACCAAAGTTAGCTCTACGATATAAAGCAAACCAAATCAAAATCGGTCGAAATATGAAGGAGAAGAAGCATTTTTTGTGATTTTTAAATTATTTTTGGAATAAATTTGCATTATTATCATAATTAATCAATGGGAGTAAAATCTCAAAATTCTGTGTAGAAGTTTAGTGTTCCAAATTTAGCTCTACCAGATAAGGCAAACCAAATCAAAATCGGTCAAGAAATGAGGGAGAAGTAGCAATTTTTGTTATTTTTGGAAAAAATTTGCATAAATTACCATTATTAATTAATGGAGAACAATTTCAAAATTCGGTGTAGAAGTTTAGTGTACCAAAGTTAGCTCTACCAGATAAAGCAAACCAAATCAAAATCGGTCGAGAAATGAAGGAGAAGAAGCATTTTTTGTGATTTCAAATAAATTTGCATAAATTAGCATAGATAATGAATTTCACGATTCTGTGTACAAGTTTTAAATCCCCCTCCTAGCCCTATCATATGAAACAATCAGAATCAAAATCGGTTGAAAAATAAGGAAGCATTTTGAAAATCTTGATGATGATGCCACAACATAGTCCAAGTCTGTTGACCTGAAATGACCTTTGACCTTGACTTTGTGATCTGAAATTCTACTCACATGATTGGGGATACTTGATTACCCTATAGTCCAAGTTTCATTGACTCAGAACTTATACTTTAAAAATTATATCAAAAATTCAAAAACTTAACCTTAGGTTAAGTTTTCGATGATGATGCTACAACATAGTCCAAGTCTGTTGACCTGAAATGACCTTTGACCTTGACTTTGTGATCTGAAATTCTACTCACATGATTGGGGATACTTGATTACCCTATAATCCAAGTTTCATTGACTAAGAACCTATACTTTAAAAATTATATCAAAAATTCAAAAACTTAACCTTAGGTTAAGTTTTTGATGTTGACGCCGTCGCCGTCGCCGCCGCCGCCGTCGCCGTCGCCGCCGCCGTCACCGGAAAAGCGGCGCCTATGTCTCGCTTTTTGCTACGCAGGCGAGACAAAAAGGAATCCATAAAAACGAAACTTACAACCACACGCGACACACTTCCAATGCAGAAATGTTCATTCATCATGCTGTTTTTTCCATACAAGCAGGTAATTTTTTTGGTGGTTATTTTGGTATTATCGGCATTTCATTTTTTTTGAGAATATTTTTCTCTTCAAATATGTTTTAAAATTAGTTTTCTATTGAATTTGTGATCAAATCACCATTTTAGGGCAGTTGTTTGACGTGCGGTATGTAAAAAAAAAAAAAAAAAAAAAAAAAAAAAATTAAAAAAAAAAAATTAAAAAATTAAAAAAAAAAAAAAAAAAAATTAAAAAACGTATTTTATGGAGAAAAAACGTAATACCGTAATTTGGAGGAAAAAACGGAGTAATTCCGGCAAAAACGGAATGGTTGGCAGCTCTGCAGAGTGTGTGAGCGAGGTATGATTTTGGTTACCGGGCCATGCGCTGTCTAAAGCCAAGGACATTTTTACAAGTACGATTTTTAGTACGAGTTTCTGGTCAGTTTTCTTCTTATTTCTTTGGTTGCACAATGATTAAAAAGATAACTTCTTCAAATTTGCTGCTGACGTGAGTTCAGACTAGATCTTGTCCGATGTGTTTTCAAGTCAATTTTGTTAATATATTTTTTTGTATGAAGTTGCCTACAAATAATGGACGTGCTGTTTTGACTTGCGATTTTTACTGTTTCGGCGTATACGCCGCACCCCGACTTTTTGATATTTTCTCTTCCAAAAATACTGCGGCCTTTACGCCGGCAAATACGGTAGTATATATTATTGAGATAATAGTAAATGGAATTTTATTAAATAGCATAATTCTTATCGATGGATATGATAATTTTTATACACCTGTAAATAACACTGCTGTTACAAGGCGACTCTATTGGTCCCATTTCTCTCAATTCTCTGTATTTTACTATTTTGGCCCATTATGACTACCGTTAGGTGTTAATACAACAATGTATTTTTCTTGGTCAGCTTATTTCAGCTTGATAAAACCAAAATCATGCATGGTGAATTAGAACTGTTCTTGCAAGTAAATTTTTAAAGAAAGGAACATCAAAGAAAGAGACTTATATGTGGAAAGGACCAAGATTTATTGCAAAATGTCACTAAACTGAACCACATACTTTGGCAACTTGTTCCTAACCTGCAGCATGCATGAGATACATGTACATTATAAGAAAGTAAACAATTTGAACTTACGATGCATCTGGGCTTTTCGTTACCAGCCTAGTCAAGTAGAAAGCTGCAAATACTGCTCCTCCTGCGGTTGCAACGAACAGAGGAATCAACTGAAGAGGCAAAGAGAGAAGAGAGAGAAGATGTCACTTCAGATTTATATTTTTCAAGCAGCATATTATGTAGACTATACATTTTTCAAACTCCAAATAGCCTGTGTCATGTGCAGTGGACGGTAAGCATATCTGCCAACCTGAGACAAGAGAAATTCGGAGTAAATTTTTCTGGATGGACTACGAGGTCGCAAACCACCGAAGGATTGGGGTAGTAGCCCATACCGGGGGGTACACAGGACTTTAGGGTCTATTTTTATGAACAGCACGAGTCTTACCCATTTTGTCCTTCAAAAATGGAGAAATCAATGAAGAAGAAGAATATAGTAGTAGTAATCCAAAATAAATCCGAGGAAGTCCGGTAAATAACAAGCTTCCACGATCGCAGTCACCGCACAAGCATTGAAGAAAACACGCCAATCATACACTACATACATGCACTGTATACATTGGCAATGTATACAGTACATGTAGTGTATTAGTACAACGTCCGCACACACTTTATCGATATAGTTGCACGTGCTTCCATGTATTAACTACATGCAGTACATGGATAATCACTGCGGAACTAACGATCGCGTTCGGGCTGCGCTGTGTATATCTTCTATGAGCGCGAGCGGATGTCGGCGTGATCTGGTTATCAGTGCTGTGTTATGCTTTAGTCTTATGCAACAGTCATTTGTTTTAAAAATATTTTAAAATTACAAAAAATTGGAGTTTTGAGGCATGCAATCGGAATTCGGAGTGGGTATGAAAAAAGCGGAGTAACTCCGCCTAAATCGGAGTGGTTGGCAGGTATGGGTAAGGTGCGGGCGCTTGCGTGAAGTTAGCGACCGTGATGAATGATGATGATCATCATAATGTTAATTACTTACATGAATTTAATGAGGATCTGAGATTACGGTTGCTAGCTTCACGCACGTTTGTGCGCCAGCATGCAGCAACCCCATAGCTGCCAACCTTGTGCGACCAAAAAAAGGAATCATGATGGCAAAAAAAAGGAATTTCAAGCAAAAAAAAGGAATTCATTGAAACAAAACTTACAACCACGCGCGACACAATTCCAATGCTTCTTTTTGAGAATACTTTTCTCTTCAAGTATGTTTCAAGCTTAGTTTTCTATTGAATTTGTGATCAAAATAACATATTAGGGCAGTTGTTTGACGTGTGGTACGTAAAAAAAAAAAAAAAAAAAAAAAAAAAACGTATTTTGTGAAAAAAAAACGTAATTGGGATTAAAAAACGAAATAATTCCGGGAAAAACAGAATGGTTGGCAGCTCTGCAACCCATTGTCGGTATGCACTTGTATTGTGCAGCAGTTCACAGTGAAACCTGTGAGAAAGTGTATCCTATTTTTTGACTCTTTACTTTCTGTTTATTATCATTTCTTGTTCAAATCATGAAGCAAATATTATTATTATTTAAACAAAAAAAAAGAATCCCATAAAAAGATCATGAATTGCCATGGCAATTTACATTTTCATGTTCGCTGTGTCAGAGGTAGTTTTCGGCTGCATGTACAAAGTCAATACGATCGAATGTGCGCGTCGTGCGTGCGTTCGCCCGCTGATCTTATAGCACTTGTGACCGAAACTTAGACGATGTGTGTCAAGAAAAAATTGGTCGCATCGCTTTAGCGCAAAGTGGCAATTTTTCATGGGGCTGTGCTGGCGTCGTGTATGGCAGCCGCCAGCTGCGCATCTTGCTGCTTGCCGAAGCGGGATGGTCACACAACCAACCCTCCATCATGTCCATAGGCATAGCCATAGATCTAGATCTAGTCTAGATCGTTAGACTTGTTAGGCAAATTCATGCAAAAAAATATATTAAAAAAACTGACTTGAAAACACATCATACAATTAGTCTGAACCGAGTCAGGAGCAAATTTGAAGAAATTATATTTTTAAATGTTGTAAAACCAAAGATATAAGAAGAAAACTGACCAAGTATCTGTACTAAAAATCGTACATGTAAAATTGGTCGTATACATTCGACAGCTGAAAATGACGCGCACGGTTGCATTACGTGCGTTCTCGAATCCAAAATCATACCTCACACACACACTCTCGCCATACCGCGAATGGTCCGTCGTGGGGAGCTAGCCGGCTGAGAGTTTGCAGCGATACCAACGTAGCCGCGGAGCTCCGCAGAGCGCCATTTTAGCGGGACTCGGAAAGGTTCGCGGTGGGTAGGCAGCGGCCTAGCTTTTTGCCCAAACAACGCTAGATCGGCTGCTGGCAAAATGAAAATAACTACGATCGAGAACATCGTCGGTTTCTTAACTTTTCAGTGAGATAATTCTGAATTCTAATTGAGACTATATAATAAATTAAATCGACAAAGAAACCTCAGTAGAACTCTTATAACTATACAGAAGCTTGTTTATTTCTTCATTTGACATTTTGTTTTCGACCATTTTTTCGTGCGCGAGTCAATGGAAACTATGTATTACCAAACTTTCAACACGCAAGGAACGGGGAACACTCGCGGACCTCGTAACAAATTCGTTGCAAAAAAAAATTTCAAGGGTGATTTTGAAGCAGTGTAGAATATTGGCGCTGCAATGCGCAGAAATATACTTGAACGAAACTTAATAAATCATACCTTAATTTTCAGAAAATCGTATTTGTATTAGTGTACCTAGATGTGACTTGTTTATAACTCAGATTTTATGAAGATTTGTCGGGAAAAAATGTCATTTTTTTCCGTTTGGTGGTCATTTCTAGGCTAATATTTCAAAAGTTGCATCAGTAATGGGCCCGATGTTTCTCTTATCGTACTCGCATGTTATTTCTACATAGATTAAACATAGGATGGTTAAGGGTTAGACCGAAAACTTCAGTCTCTCTAATCGTCGGTTGTTCCACTGAGACTACGTCTGGCTCCACTAGACCTCCGATTATAGAGACTGAAGGATGGGGACCTCTTACTGTGAGGGACTGTACAGAACAAATGGTTCGGTTCGACCGGACCGCGATGAATGAGATATGCAACGAAATTTTCACTCTTTACATCCTCATAACTGCTGCAATTATAATAACAATTAAAAATAACATATATATAGCTTTTTGACTTACGATAGCTTGCTCATTTAGATCCTAAATTAATGATTAATCCGAGAAAGTCTCGTCGACAACATTATCCGTCTTGGTTTTAGTTGATGAATATTCATTTTTTCTGTTCGAACGTCCAATAGCTACCGTAGCTACGTACGCGAGTCGGCCCGGCTTGACCAACGAACTCCCACGAAACGAGTGCTCTGATTGGCCATTGGCGTAGGTTGACCCGGAAATATACCGGCGGCCGCCGGGTCATATAGGTCATATAGCTCTATTTTCGAGTGCATGAACGTAGTTTCACAGTTTGGAGATACAAATTGGATAATTCATATAAGTAAGTCCGTAAATTATCCATTTAATATTAAGTTATCAAATTTTGATAACTGTAATTAGGAAAAATGACATACCGACCTAATTTACATCTGATTTAGAAATCAGAAAATTAGATCTAAATTAACGAAAATCGGGGGAGAAATGTCGGTAACGAAAAGCTGTTACGCTGTGGCTCTAATTTACCCCCACGGTACGAGATCTCTGGGTTGCCATCTGTATTGGGGAATGACAACAAATGTCAGTTTTATTAAAGAAATGACCCAAATCAGATGGTTATTGCTGTCTAGTTAAGGGTAAGACCAGATAACCAGTAGGGGCGCTGGTCTGAGAATGAGGATCGTCCTCTTAAACAAGGATATCCTCATAAACGAGGACAAAATGCGTCCTCAAAAATAAGGGTTGTCTGCATTTTCGAGGACGTTTTTTTTCATCGGCGCTCTGGGGGTTTCATGTTACAGAACTGCCCGCTGGTGATGCCAAAAATGGATTCCCCGGGGGAAAATAACCCTAGTTCACCGTCTACTTTTATGGGTTGTCCGTCTTCCCAAGGATTTATTGCTTATAATGTGAAAGTCTCTGTACAATGTCAATGTAAAATGCATCAAGAAAATCATTGCAGAATCCGTTTTTTGCATCGCCGATGTGCCGATCAAAAATATGAAACGTCTGCAAAAAAGCAGACGGTCCTTATTTTTGAGGACGCATGGGTCTGTGTTTAAGAAGACGATCCTCGTTTATGAAGACGATCCTTATTCTCGGACCAGCGCCCCTACTGATAACATTATAAAAAAGTTATATCCTTCCACTCTCCCATATCCAAGTTTTGGGCTGATTATTGCCGACCCACCGCAGCAAGGCCATTCAGATTTTCGTACGAGCGCGAAGCGCCCTCTAGTGCCCCATGAATGTGCCTAGACTTGTGTGGTTAATTGCAAAAATTTGTGTTTTATAAAACATTTAACTATCGTTATTCGCTAGTTTGTTGACCGAGGGCGATGATCTTGGTATTATTTTAGATATCTTTCGAATGGTACTTTTTTAAGGGGATTAAATGAATTCTATTTTTTTGTTCACGCACTGCACTGCCAGTGCCATTGCACTTGGATACAAAAAGGCAGGTTCGCGATCGGCATACAAATCGCATACAAATACAACTTAGATTTAGAACACACATCATCGCATCACACATTCACAGACACAGACACAGTCTCACAGGTTTTTGACCAACTATTTAACATATTAAAAAACGATTTCATGAGATTAAATTACCGCTTTATGGTGCTTTAAGCTCGACCACGTCAAACCTTGCATCATTTTGGAAGATTACACAGACCAATTTCAACGAAAATTGAGAAATTTAGGCAGATGTACTGCTTCGTTCCTGTCCGTCGCAATGAAAATGGCGACCTTCTATATTGACCTATATGTGACACCAGTCGTTATGTGAATTTCATCTACTATCAGGACTGAGTATATTGATTACTATTAGACATACACTGAATTTGAAATTTTAAATAGCTCAAGATTTGTCAAAATTATAATCCACAGAGATGTGACTTAAATTCTGTAAACATTATTTCATTATGCAAGATAATATTTCACGTGATTATTGTATTTTTGGAAAGACCTAACTGTATCAAGACTAGCAACATTTCTCGTGGAATGAGCATATCGACCAGAAAAATATCGGGGGAAAAAACACCAAAATACAACGGAAAAAAAAAAGACTAAAGAAAGCCAAGAAAAGAAAGGAAAAGAAAATGGAAGAAAGGTATTATAATAAAGAAATGAATAGGGGGAGGAAAGAACAGAAGGTGAAAGAAAAGAAGAGAAAAAAAAACATTTTAATTGAGGCAATTAATCGATGCCGATGAAATATAATTGCGGAGAATAGTGAGGCCTGAGATAGGGTGAAGTTCCAAATTCAGTAATCAAAATCAACTTTATGAAAGGCAGATCGACTTAAATTGATATTGTTATTTATCGGCCGCCAGTAATCAAAATTAACTTTATGAAAGGCAGATCGACTTAAATTGATATTGTTATTTATCGGCTGGTGCGATTTTCAAATTTTCAGGAGCAAAAAAAGAAAAAAAAGTGCTCACTACCGGACATTTTTGGAACATGCCGATGCGGTCCCCCCGTTCCCGGAGTAGGGGGGGGGGGGGAGGGGGGGGGGGGAGGGGCGGGAGTAGCATGTCATAATTCTTGATATTAAAGCAGTAGGCCTACAAAGTAAGATCGATCCTATAGATGCTTTAATATCAATGAATGATGGATATGATTGATCATGTTCTCCACTTTTCCACTGAAATAAGTGCAAGGGTTGAACGTCCGTGGGGACTGAGAGAAAAGAGGGAGGGGGCACATGGGCACCCCAGGGGGGTCACTCCCAACATGACGTGCTACGCACCCGCGTCCAGAAAAAGGGGCGAAATGGTGTCTTTTTTTACCTATATGCGGCGGCGTCGACGTTTTCCTTAAAAAGGTGTTTTTCAAGCACTGATCGCACAAAAAAAACCACTAAAATCGGGTACCTTTTCAGTTTCACAGGTCCGGCGTTCTCTACTTTTTCCTTAAAAAGGGGTGTTCTTCAAGCACTGATCGCACAGAAAAACACCTGTACCTGTTAAAGGTATTACAAAGTGTTGGTAAAAATATTTAATTCATCTGAAACTCTTTGATGTTATAACAAGATGCTATAAGAATATCTTTAACCAATCTCCACCGCTGAAATACTTTTTTTTTTTTTTAGTGAATTAAACAGTAATTAATAAATCAATTATTAGTTCCAAGCTGCCTGTATTTAAACCGGCTCATGTTGTTGTATACTAGCGCCATCTACTGTTGTAAATGGTTCATGGTATAATCGATATTGAAACTGTGTCACATTCGCCCCGCTCGGCGCAAGCCGCATGGACAAAAGACAACAGCAATTTCGACACCGCGCTGACCCCGCTCCACACCGGGAAGGCGACTGTATTCGCATGGCTTCGGTCCATGGTCTCTTTTATAGCTCCATGGTACCAGCATCTGTGTGCGTTTGTGTGAGAGCAAGTACTGTTCAGGATTGTATCGCACAAAAAAAAGGGTCATTTCAGAAAAAGTGCGATACGCCATTAGGGTCCATACATGGGTGTCGATCCCGGGGGGGATATATCCCCCTATATTTCAGGTGGGGGGATGGCCTGTACAATCATCCCCCCAATAATTCACCATCCAAAAAAAAAAAATGAAGAGAAAAATTAAAGATGAGAGCCCGATGAGAGTAGTTAATGGTTATTACTCGCAAGATGACCATCAATATACACATTTTGCTATCTCATTTTATATATATATATACACGAAGTAAATGAGACAACCGTATATGAGACAAGAATAAATTGAATTCTCGCTCATACGTCTTCATCAGGAATTGATGAATTTATTCAATGTGTTCAATCA
Source organism: Strongylocentrotus droebachiensis (assembly GCA_035222895.1). Taxonomy (NCBI): domain Eukaryota; kingdom Metazoa; phylum Echinodermata; class Echinoidea; order Camarodonta; family Strongylocentrotidae; genus Strongylocentrotus; species Strongylocentrotus droebachiensis. The sequence goes on from JAVYIG010001819.1 coordinate 18,149, forward strand.
ACAGCATCATAGAAATGCAGTGCGCCAAATGCAAAGCCGCAGCGTTAAAAAGCAACGAGCTAAATGTTAAGCGCGAAGCGCAAAAGTAGCGATCTGCAATTAATGCACATCAAACAATTCTGGACAGTGTAAACATAGATGAACTCTGTGACGAATTGGTGAATAGATCGGGGATAAGGAGAAAGAATCGTCTTTTTCTCTAATAATTTAGTGAAACGGCAAAGCTTCCGCGCTTTGCGCGGGAGGGGGCAACTGAATTCAGACTAGGATTAAGAGTTATAACTAAATGAAACGTCCACGATACAACGAATCGTCTTCTTTTTCTAATAATTTAAGGAAACGTGAAAGCTTCCGCGCTACGCGCGGGATGGGCGAAAATGATTTCAGACGTGGATTAAGAGTGATTAAATGAAACGTCAAAGCTTCCGCGCTTCGCGCTGGAGGGGGGAAACTGAATTCAGACAAAGACACGATACAACGAATCGTCTTCCTTCTCTAATAATTTAATGAAACGGTAAAGCTTCCGCGCTTCGCGCGGGATGGTCGAAAATGAATACACACAAGGATTAAGAGTAATAATTTATTGGACCGTCAAAGCTTCCGCGCTTCGCGCGATAGGGGGGAAACTGAATTCAGACAAGGACACGAGACAACGAATCGTCTTCTTTCTCTAATAATTTAATGAAACGGTAAGCTTCCGCGCTTCGCGCGGGATGGGCGAAAATGAATTCTGACAAGGATTAAGAGTAATAATTTATTGAAATGCAAAGCTTACGCGTGGGGAAACTGAATTCAGACAAGGACACGAGACATCGAATCGTCTTCTTTCTTTAATAATCTAATGAAACGTCAGAGCTTCCGCGCTATGCGCGGAGGAGGGGGAACTTAATTCAAATAAGGATTAAGAGTCGAGAATGGTACATCGAATCGTCTTCTTTCTTTAATAATCTAATGAAACGTCAGAGCTTCCGCGCTTCGCGGGGGAGGGGGAAACTGCCCCCTCCCTGCACCCAACCTCCTAGGGACCGCGCTCTGTAAGTGATTCGCGTGCTCACTACCGCCCCCCTAAAATGAAATCCTGGCTACGCGCTTGGGGAGGGGGTGCAACCTGCCACACGCTTCTACCTCTTGGTTGCTTTGATCCATTGCAGAAAATATTTTGGCACCTATCATCCCTCCCAACCACGGATAATCGACACCCTTGGGTCCATAGATGTTGATGGACACGTAGCATTTGTGTATGAGAGTGACATAGGGATGGGCACATGAGAATGAAGATTACCGTCGCATATCAGCTGAGCAAAATAACAATAATAAAGAAATTTGTGAGAGGGAGGTATTGTGAAAATGTTGATACCACTTCCTCCAACACAGTCGCGGATCCAGGATTTCTTTGGGGTGGGGGCCCAAATTTGAAATCAATTTGAAATTTAGTGTGCTAAAATTGAAAATCGTGCCGGCCAATGTTTCGCTCAGTAGGGGGGGGGGGGGGGGGGGGGGGTAGTGAGCACTTTGTTTTTTGGCAATAAATTACGGTCAGATGCAGGGGCGGATCCAGGATTTGCCGGTAGGGGGGCCTAAAATGTGAAAATCGCGCCGACCAAAATCTCGCTTAGTGGGGGGGGGGGGGGGGGAGTAGTGATCATAATTTTATTGGGGTATGTGACCCCGAAAATGTGGAAATCGAGCCTACCAATATCTCGCTCAGTGGGGGGGGGGGGGGGGGTAGTGTGCATAATATTTTTGGGGTATTTGACCCCGACAACAGGGGGGGGGGGCGGGCCCGTCGGCCCCCCCCCCCCCCCCCCCGTGGATCCGCGCCTGGTCAGATGAGCATATTTGTATACCTTATTTGTGACACTGGCAGGTCACGAATTGGCGTGGGGTCCAGGGGGCAGAGCCCCCGGAAGCTCAGGGGTTTTGGGCAATAAATTACGGTCAGATGACCATATTTTGATACCTTATTTTTGACACTGACAGGACACAAATTGGTGTTGGGTCCAGGGGGTGGAGCCCCGAAGCTCAAGGGTTTATACATCAATTTATCGTCAGATGAGCATAATTTTATACCTTATTTGTGACACTGGCAGGTCACGAATTGGCGTGGGGTCCAGGGCGCGGAGCCCCCGGAAGCTCAGGGGTTTCGGGCAATAAATTACGGTCAGATGACCATATTTCGATACCATATTTGTTACACTGGCAGGTCAAAATTTGTTGTTGGGTCCAGGGGTTGGAGCCCTCAGAAGCACAGGGGTTTATACATCAATTTATCGTCAGATGAGCATAATTTTATACTGTGACACTGGCAGGTCACGAATTGGCGCGGGGTCCAGAGGGCCCCCGGCACTGGCGTACCTGAGGGGGCAAGGGGGGGCAGATTGCCCCCCTGACGGGCTGCAGGGAAAATAGAAAAAGGGGGAAGGGGAAAGGAAAAAAGGGGGAAAAGGAAAAAAAGGGGGAAAGAAAAGAAAGGAAAGGAAAGGGAAAAAAAAGGAAAAGGGGAAAGAAAAAAAAGAAAAGAAAGGAAAGAAAGAGAAAAAAGGAAAAAGAAGAGAAAAGGAAGAAAAAGGGAAAAGAAACGAGAGAAAAAATATTAGGGGAAAAAAAGACCATGACCGTACGCACCGGGGGGGGGGGGCAGTTGACCCCAGATATTTTGAAAACGTACAGTTTTTTCCTGAAAATGTTTAACAAAGCTCACAAGTAGTGAAGGCCTATACCAAATCCTTTAATTCTATGTTTGAAAATGCAAAAGTACCCTCATGACCAGTTTGGTCGCTCGAACTCGCTTCACTCCTTTCGCTTTTGAGTTTCTTCGGAAACCTTTTACGCATTTTTCCCCTCCCCCACCAGGGAAATATTCCGCCTACGGCCCTGAAAAAGACAAATGAAAATAGGAAAATATAAGTGATATAACAAATTTGACACTCTTCGCTGGCGCGAGCTGCTTGCTAGCCTATTTTGTATTAATTGTTTTCACTTGCTCGTCCCCCTGAAAAAAAAGGATTAGCATTGCCTAGAATACAATTGTGCCTGCCCCAACTGGCCCCGACCTGCAACCATGGCAACAATAACACCCAATTTATGTACCAAATGTTACTAAAAGAGACTAATTCATTTTTTTTTCTCTCGCTACGCTCGCTCGCGAATAAATGGAATAGACATTGCCTTGAAAATAATTGTGCCCACCCTTGACCTGCAACAATATCATTAAAAATGAAAGTGTTTTTTCGCCCTCTCGCCAAAAAGGAATTGATATCGCGTTAAACGCAATTGCGCCCATCCCGACCTGCACCAATAAAAACAAGTTTATGTATTAATTTCTATTAAAAGAGAATTTATCTTTTTTTGCTTGCTTGCTATGCTCGCTCGCCAAAATGGAATTGACATTTCTAACAAAATATGTGCGCCCCATTGCCTGCAACAATAATCCCAGTAAATAAGTACCAAACGTTATTTTAAGAGATATTGTTTCCTTGCTCGCCAGTATTGGTGAATTGATTGATTTTAGTGATTGATATATGATTTTTTTTTGTTTACCCTCCCTTGCTACGCTGTCTTTACAATTAACATCGCTAACAAACATGCTCGCCCCAACCTACAACAAATTACCAGTTAATAATTATGTACCAAACGTTATTCAAAGAAAATTTGGTTTGCTCTCTAGCTATACGCTCCCTCGCCAAAATGGAATTAACATCACCTTAGACATAATTGTGTAAGCCCTGACCTGCAACAACAAAAAAACTGAAATTTATGAACCAATTATCATTACACAAATTTTGCTCGCTCGCCAAAATAGAAATAACATCGCTTTTAATAATCACATGGAACAATGAAACCAAGTTCATGTACCATGTTCGCTCGCTCACTACGCTCGCTAGCTCGTGGAATTATGTGGCCACCACTGACTTGCTACAATATCATTAGAAATAGAAATGTATGGGGGGGGGGGGGTCGCCTGCCCGCCAAAATGAGATTGACATTGCATGAAACACGATTGTGCCCGCCCCGACCTGGAACAATGAAACAAATTTGATAGCAATTCATTAAGAGAAATTGTATTTTCGCTCGCTAGCTAAAATGGGTATAAAATCACCCTAAACACAATATTGTTCCCGCAACCGGCATGGGACAATTGAACCAAGTTTAAATGGCAATTATTAAAAAAGAAGGGATTTTTTTCTTGCTCGCTACGCTCGCTTGCAAAAATGAAATTAACGTCGCTAACAAATGAATGTGCCCACCCCCGACTTGCAACAATACCGGTTTATATACCAAACGATATACTTAAAGATATTTTTTGGCCCGCTCGCTCACCAGAAGTGAAAATTATCATCACCTTTTTTTGCTTCTCGATCGCTAAGTGCCTCACTCTCCTAACGGAGTACCCCAGGTACGCCAATGGCCCCCGGAAGCTCAGGTGTTTTAGGCAATAAATTACGGTCAGATAAGCATATTTGTATACCTTATTTGTGACACTTGCAGGTCACTAATTGGCGTGGGGTCCAGGGGGTGGAGCCCCCAGAAGCTCAGGGGTTTTAGGAATTTTATAACGGTCAGACAAGCATGCAGGGGCCCAACTTAGGGCCCCCTGGTGGGGTCGAGCCCCTGAAACTTAGGGGTTTTAGGCATTTAATTATGGTCAGATGAGCATAATTATTTTGATACCTTTGATATCTTTCCCCTTTAATTTTTTTCCCTCTCTTTTTCCTTCTTTTTTTTCCTTCCTTTTTCCCCCTTTTTTGCCAGGGGGGGGGGGGGGGCGGGCCCCTCGGCCCCCCTGGATCCGCCACTGCTCCCACACCCAGTGGCGTACGCAGGATTTTTTTCAAGGAGGGTGTTTGAAAATTTGGAAATCGCGCTATTTCGCTCAGTGGGGGGGGGGGGGGGGGGGGTACGGAGTATACATTTTTTCCCCAAAAAATAATTGAGTGGGGGTTAACCCCCAACCCCCCCCCCCCTTGCGCACGCGCCTGCCCACACCAAACGTACTTTCATCCGATATAGACTTAATTGATTTGATTTGATTTGATTCGGTTTATTGAAATAAAAGAACATGCAGCTGGGAAGCTGAAATAATTCAATTTACAAAGTCAATATACAACACAATAAATGAACAAAATATGAATGACTAAAACGTACGACTGTAAATTATGCAAAATGAGAATCAAATATTACATCAAAATCTAAATATATTACAAACATTAAATCAAAATCTAAATATATTACGAATATTACATCAAAATCGAGATATATTACAAATATTACGTTAAAATTCAAATATATTACAAATATTAAAAACATTAAAAACCTTAAAAACCTTCTGTGTCATCAAAAAAAAAGGGAGAGAGAGAAAGAGAAAGAGAAAGAAAAAGACAGAACTAGAAATGTATTGTGTGAAGAAAGAAGAAAGAGGGAAAAGGTGATAATAGCTGAGGAAAGGGGTAAGAAAAGCGAAAGAAAAAAGAAAAAGATGAGGACCCAAGAGAAGAGGAAGGAGAAGGGGTTTCACACAAAGCATGAGTAACATGATAAAGCATGTAATGTAACAACCTAAAAGTACAAGGATAATATTATCAAAAAGATATTGCACGAGGAAAAGTAATATGAGTATATTACATTGAAGAACAATAAAATCAAAGTTATTAGAGGAAAGGTGCAATATGTCAACAACGTGTTAAAGAGAATAATTATACAAGTAAAGAATTGAGAATACACCATAAGGCAATACATTTGCATGTAAACGGATAGTGATACACAGTAAAACTACTTGCTTATAAGGGGGAAGAAAGAAGAAAGAAAGAAAGACAAAAAAGGAAAAAAGAAAATTGTGATGACCCTACTGACATTTCAAGGAATAGAGAAATCATGCATCTTATAAACGATAGAGAGGAAACAGATACGAATAGAAGAAGAGAGGGGAAGAGGGAAGACAAGAAAAAAGGGAGTATAGAAAAGTGAAAAATAAGATCAAAGAACAGGGAATATCCATGATAAATATTTTTGCAAATTAAAGTGAACTGCATTATAGATAATCATTGAAGATTATTGCATTTTTACGTGTAATCTCAACAAAGTACCACAGCTATAAAAAGTGAGAGAGATAAATAGATAAATAAATAGTTGATATAGCTGCATTACAATGACGAATTCAAAACTAATGGCATTCAAGGAAAAGAAAAATCATGCATCTTATAAACAATAGAGAGGAAACAGATACGAATAGAAGAAGAGAGGGGAAGAGGGAAGACAAGAAAAAAGGGAGTATAGAAAAATGAAAAAAAAAATCAAAGAACAGGGAATATCCACGATAAATAGGTTTGCATATTAAAATGAACTGCATTATAGATGATCATTGAAGATCATTGCATATTACGTGAAATATCACAAAAGTAACACAGCTATGAACAGTGAGAAAGATAAATAGATAAATAAATAAGTTGATATACTGCATTACAATGAGGAATTCAAAAGGACTGACAGAGAAGGGATAGTTGATAGCCTATATCTCTGTGTTCTACAAAATGGAATGTCAAGACTTTGAGAGTTCCGAAGTTGTAATCGCGTACGGGACTGTGATTGTCTAGTAGGGGGCAAAAAGTTACGATAACGATCAGACTGGAGCAAACCTTCACCAAAACGAAGGAGAAGCTCATTCCTTCTTAGTTCCAAGGAAGTGAGTCCATACAGGATGAGTTGCTTACTATACGAGAGAACATTGGGGAAAGCTATGCAGCGGAGGGCACGTTTTTGAACCCGCTCAAGTTCATCAACCTGAGCCTTGGTGAGACTTGATCCCCAGACAGGTGATCCAAACTCCAACAATGGACGAATATAGGACTTATAGATGATCAATAAATCCTCTACATTAGCACCATTCTTTTTCAAGACGCTTAGGATGTACAATCTACGTGCAGCACGAGAGACCATGCATGGTCTGGACTTGACGATCCCATTTAAGATTCACTTGTATCGCGATTCCAAGAAGAACTTGTGAGTCGACCCATTCTAAGCGAATTCCGTTGATGGTAAACGGTACTTTCGGTGGAGGATTTCTCAAGAAACTAAATCGCATGACTTTGCATTTCTCTGGTTTGGGCTTCATATCATTCACATTGCACCATTCACTCAGCGCATCGATGTGGGTTTGCAGGGAACTTTCTTGTGATTTATGAACAACTTCCAACATACTGAGGTCATCCACATACTTCCACCTATCCTCAGTAGTAAGGGCCACATCGTTCACCATAACGAGGAAAATGATCGGACCCAATTTGGTCCCTTGGGGGACGCCGCAAGTGAGGTTCAACGATGTTGAGGTTTTACTCTGGTACCTCACTGTTTGAGAGCGATCGCTGAGAAAGCTGCACACAGTTGGTAGGATAGAGGCGTCTACACCTATTCTTTATCATTATTTTGTAAAACCGGTTCCCTTCAGCACCTTTTCAAGAACCCAGATACATAATTATGTAGTCTACAGTGTCAATAATGTTGCTGAAATTAGTCGACAAATTTCAGTTTCTGCGTAGTGCGCTAGGTCGCTAGCCAGAGAGCTGGAGTGCTTACCGAGCTCCACTAAGCACGCAATAACCGAGAAGTAAACACAGGTACATGTTTATGTATTCTGAAATCGTTCATTTTAAGTACGTTACTAGACAAAAGCAGAACACCCGTCTGCTTGAATGATTTTAAAAACAAACTGTGTCTTTAGAAGCTCTCCTCCAAGGAGATGGACTGGATGAAGCCGGACAAAGTGTCAGTGGAACATATTCCTGAATGAAATAGACTGATTTTCGGACCTAGTCATAATATTGCATGGCAACTCATTATTGAAATTTGCTTAGATGTCTCAATAAACAACCAGCTTTTTGTATACATGTACAAGATCGATAGAACTGGCTTAGTTTTCATTTATTTATTATTATTATCAAGTTAGGTCTGTTATGACGAAATCAATGTTTACAGGGACAAATACGCCTAGAACTACCACTTAAATGTTTTTCATTTTCATACCTAAAGCAGGCGATTTTTTCTTCAAAGTTATAGTCATACAAATTAACAAGGGTGTCGATTTGTATCCGTGGTTGGGGGGGATGATAGGTGCCAAAATATTTTCGGCAATGGATCAAAGCAACCAAGAGGTAGAAGCGTGTGGCAGGTTGCACCCCCTCCCCAAGCGCGTAGCCAGGATTTCATTTTAGGGGGGCGGTAGTGAGCACGCGAATCACTTACAGAGCGCGGTCCCTAGGAGGTTGGGTGCAGGGAGGGGGCAGTTTCCCCCTCCCCCGCGAAGCGCGGAAGCTCTGACGTTTCAGTAGATTATTAAAGAAAGAAGACGATTCGATGTACCATTCTCGACTCTTAATCCTTGTTTGAATCAAGTTCCCCCTCCTCCGCGCATAGCGCGGAAGCTCTGACGTTTCATTAGATTATTAAAGAAAGAAGACGATTCGATGTCTCGTGTCCTTGTCTGAATGCAGTTTCCCCACGCGTAAGCTTTGCATTTCAATAAATTATTACTCTTAATCCTTGTCAGAATTCATTTTCGCCCATCCCGCGCGAAGCGCGGAAGCTTTCACGTTTCATTAAGTTATTAGAGAAAGAAGACGATTCGTTGTCTCGTGTCCTTGTCTGAATTCAGTTTCCCCCCTACCGCGCGAAGCGCGGAAGCTTTGACGGTTCAATAAATTATCACTCTTAATCCTTGTCTGATTCATTTTCGCCCATCCCGCGCGAAGCGCGGAAGCTTTACCGTTTCATTAAATTATTAGAGAAAGAAGACGATTCGTTGTATCGTGTCCTTGTCTGAATTCAGTTTCCCCTCTACCGCGCGAAGCGCGGAAGCTTTGACGGTCCAATAAATTATTACTCTTAATCCTTGTGTGTATTCATTTTCGACCATCCCGCGCAAAGCGCGGAAACTTTACCGTTTCATTAAATTATTAGAGAAGGAAGACGATTCGTTGTATCGTGTCTTTGTCAGAATTCATTTTCGCCCATCCCGCGCGAAGCGCGGAAGCTTTACCGTTTCATTAAATTATTAGAGAAGGAAGACGATTCGTTGTATCGTGTCTTTGTCTGAATTCAGTTTCCCCCCTCCCGCGCGAAGCGCGGAAGCTTTGACGTTTCATTTAATTATTACTCTTAATCCACGTCTGAAATCATTTTCGCCCATCCCGCGCGTAGCGCGGAAGCTTTCACGTTTCCTTAAATTATTAGAAAAAGAAGACGATTCGTTGTATCGTGGACGTTTCATTTTAGTTATAACTCTTAATCCTAGTCTGAATTCAGTTGCCCCCTCCCGCGCAAAGCGCGGAAGCTTTGCCGTTTCACTAAATTATTAGAGAAAAAGACGATTCTTTCTCCTTATCCCCGATCTATTCACCAATTCGTCACAGAGTTCATCTATGTTTACACTGTCCAGAATTGTTTGATGTGCATTAATTGCAGATCGCTACTTTTGCGCTTCGCGCTCAACATTTAGCTCGTTGCTTTTTAACGCTGCGGCTTTGCATTTGGCGCACTGCATTTCTATGATGCTGTTGATTGAACACATTGAATAAATTCATCAATTCCTGATGAAGACGTATGAGCGAGAATTCAATTTATTCTTGTCTCATATACGGTTGTCTCATTTACTTCGTATATATATATATAAAATGAGATAGCAAAATGTGTATATTGATGGTCATCTTGCGAGTAATAACCATTAACTACTCTCATCGGGCTCTCATCATTAATTTTTTAGCTTTATAATCAAAAAACGTTTTGCGTAACTTTTTAAAGTTTTGTTAACAAATAAAAACCTATAGACGCCCTGTATATATTTGAAATGTTGTTTTTTTTGCTGAGAGAATATTAAAAAAAATTGTTGCTGAGACATGTTGAAGAAAAATGGTCTAATGGAAAAAGGAATAGATTACACTTTTCTGCTCATTATTGAATACAGGGAGGGGAAGTCCACCCTGATATTAAGTTAGCTTCATTAGAAGCAGAACAATAATTTGGGTTTTCTGTTGTACGCAGAAAAATCTAAATTTTGTATTCTTTCATCAATATTCGACTTTAAAGGCATTTGTTTTGAAAACCCTCGCAGAAATATGTCTTAAATTAGATCCTCTTTCACATTATGATACAATTTGAGTCAAATTTTACCATCAAACTTTTGGGGCTCCCAACGCTCAAGAGGCTCTACACCAGGCGTGGATCCAGGATTTCTTAGGGGGGCCCAAATTTGAAATTATGCGAGCCAAATATCGGTACGTAAATAATGGTGAGACCTGCATTGACGTAGCGCCGAAGCTTTGACGTTTCATTAAATAATTAGAGAAAGAAGACGATTCGTATTACCATTCTCGACTCTTAATTCTTGTCTGAATTCGGCCCCCCCCCCCTCCTGCGCGAAGCGCGGAAGCTTTTACGTTTCATTAAATCATTAGAGAAAGAAGACGATTCGTATTACCATTCTCGACTCTTAATTCTTGTATGAATTCAGTACCTTTCTTCTTTCTCTTCTTTTTTCTCTCAGTTCCCTTTCTTTCCACATTCTTTTTTTTTTGCCCCGGAAATTGGAAAAATTACGTCGTCAGATATTTCGTTCAGTGGCTTGGGGGGAAGGAACACTTTTTTTCAAAAAAAAAAAATCTGTCCCCTTTTTTTTCTTTCTTTTTTTCTTCTTTTTTTTTCCTTCTTTTTTTCCCTTCTTTTTTTCCCCAGGGGAGGGGGGGGGGCCCTGGATCCGTCACTGGCGGAGGACACAGGCCCCCTTTCCTGGCCCCCAAAACAGGTAAATTTAACCTTTAAACAAAAAAAAGACGGGCCCCCTCCCCCTAGTGCAAGGGGGTGGGGCCTGGATGTTGATTCGGCGCTAAATATTTTCTAACGAATTTTGAAGAAAGAAAAAAAAATAGTGCTCCTTCAATCTCAAATTAAGTGAAATAACGCTTCAGTAAATGCACTTTGTAATGTATCCCCCCTCCCCTTCCCTTCTCCGTTCCCTAATGTTTTTCTTTTGTATTGGGGTTCAGGTTTTCTCTGCTTTTCTTTTCCTTTTCTCTATACAGTGTATAATTTTTAAGGGGTTGACGTTAATAAAGACAATTGCCCTTTTTGTTAACCCAAAACATGATATACAGATAAAAGATCACAAGAAAAATGAGGGAAGGAGCAAACAAAATTTTAAAGGTAAAGACCAGTAATGGTCATGCGATTGCATTGTGAAAGAAACGTTGTGGAATCGATCAGAAAAGGTTGATCATCTAGCATCTAGCATCTGCAAGGTTCTGGAATCATCAAAATGATAAGAAATTTGGCCCATTTTTCGTAACAAGCACTATACACAGAAAGATGTATATGGGACTACCCTATATCTCTCACACGACCATGAGAGAAACAAATTTACCAAATATATGAATTAGTAGGCGGTTTCCCGGCAAATTTGTTATCATCATGTATTAGTCAAAACATATTCTTTCACATGATTGGTAATGAGAGCTTCCATTTCATTTTTTGAAATTGGGGCGTTTCCAATTACCTTTAAGAGAATGTGTACATTCCCATAACATTTTGTTTGCTCCTTCCCTTTGTACTTTTCTTGTATCTGTAGATCTATAATCATGTATATTATGTTTGAAGTTTAATGTTTTTTTTGTAATGGAGAATGAAATAAATGAAATGAAATGACATCGAAGTACGTGTAACAAGTGTGCAAAACTTAAACTTTTAACAAAATGTTCTTCAAAGAAAAGTCAATCGTTCTACGGAAGTACCTGGAGTGATTTATCTTCATAGAATTCCGCTCATTTTACATGTACATTGCACTCCATTACTACATTTTGATCGTGTATGAGGCTGATTCGAGGGCTAGGGAACTAAATCATAGAAAGATGGAAGACCCCGAGACAAATGGATCGAACGAAGAGCCAGACCAAGTGCAGTTCCTGTACAAGGCTATGTGTGAGTTTGGAGACACAAAACGCTTCATTTTCTGGGTTCTTTTGCCTACTTCTAAGTTCTATCATGAACTCGTACAATCTTACTTCGCTCGTATGTGCATCGTGTGCTAGCTTAGCGCTGTATACGGCGCGTACCTGCACAGGATATTTCGCCCGGCCCAGGGATTTGGCCTGGCGCTGGGGCATGGCATAAACCTCGGCCTCCAAACGCCTAACGTTAACGGCCTCGCACTCTTATGGTGGATTATGGATGGGTGGCTGGACGCTCAGCTCAGCTGGGGCCTCTCACCAAGATCATTCAATGATAAATAGGGAGCATTATGATGTGGGGGGGGGGGGGGGGGGGGTTTAAAAATGATGTTTTAACTTTGGCGCTAGTGTAGTTCCGTATCCGTTTTTTTTAGCAGTTTTTTTAGCAGTTTAATATCGATTCTTAGCAAAGGAATTTTAGCCCAATTTTTGACTAATTTTAATCATAATCATATATTGCATTTTCCACCTGAATTGAGATCACATCCGACATCGGGAAGCCTCCGTTTAGGGCTTCGATGTCGACGTCGTCGCTCAGTATCGTCTCCGCGCTATAGCTCTGCAACTCGAACTGAAGCTATCGGTCTAAAATTATGCAAACTTCGCGTTAGACCGAAAGCTTCAGTCTCTATAATCGTCGGTTGTTCCACTGAGACTACGTCTGGCTCCACTAGACCTCGGGTTATAGAGACTGAACGACTGCCTATGCCAGCCTGTGTTGAAGATATTCGGCTAGATTTTAGCCGTTAGGCCCCTCCCACAAACATGACAAACTTGCCACGGCCGTATTGTTATGCCCCCAAAATCCCCCGAAATGTCATTTTACCTCGTGAATATCCAATTTTGAATTAGGCCTAGGCTATAATACATCGGTTCCACTTACTAACTTGATTGATATAATCCGTTTAATGGTCCCTTTTAAGGAAATTATGGGTCAAACTCTCGCTGCCCTCAATCTCATCCCTTCTAGTCTACGCCGAAGGCAAAATGATTTTGAAGGAAAAACTGTGCGCCATCTACACGTTCGTAATGGCGTTATCACAGTTTTTTCCTTCATAATCATTTTGCCTTCGGCGTAGACTAGAAGGGATGAGATTGACGGCAGCGAGAGTTTAACACGGCTTGCAAGATTTTTAACATGGAGGTCGATTTTGACCCATAATTTCCTTAAAAGGGACCATTAAACGGATTATATCAATCAAGTTAGTAAGTGGAACCGATGTATTATAGCCTAGGCCTAATTCAAAATTGGATATTCACGAGGTAAAATGACATTTCGGGGGATTTTGGGGGCATAACAATACGGCCGTGGCAAGTTTGTCATGTTTGTGGGAGGGGCCTAACGGCTAAAATCTAGCCGAATATCTTCAACACAGGCTGGCATAGGCAGTCGTTCAGTCTCTATAACCCGAGGTCTAGTGGAGCCAGACGTAGTCTCAGTGGAACAACCGACGATTATAGAGACTGAAGCTTTCGGTCTAACTTCGCGTATGCTTTATGGTATTACGCACATGCACGATACCATAAACTATACGAGAAGCTTGCATAATTTTAGACTGATAGCTTCAGTTTGAGTTGCAAAGCTATAGCGCGGAGACGGTACTGAGCGACGACGTCGACATCGAAGCCCCAAACGGAGGCTTCCCGATGTCGGATGTGATCCAAATTCAGGTGGAAAATGCAATATATGATTATGATTAAAATTAGTCAAAAATTGGGCTAAAATTCCTTTGCTAAGAATGGGTATGAAACTGCTAAAAAAATGGATACGGAACTACACTAGCGCCTTAACTTTTACCAATCTTGGTATCAACGTACGACGGGGAATGAGGTAAGACCTAAATAATAACGCCATGATGTCATTTCCGAACTGCATTGAGGGATGGGCTTTCAGTGAATTGGGTAGAAAGAACTCGATAAGGCCTACACAAAAAAGATGTTGTATTGCCCTTTAGCTGCCAAAACATGGGTCGGTCGGTAGCAAATCTAAGGCCATTAAAAAAAAAATACATGTTTAGCGTCCCCACTCGCTTCCTTTTGGGGGGCCGCCTCCTTTTTTTTCTTTTTTTTAAATTAGAAAAAAAACATGAAAAACACTGCTTAAATGGATCTAGTCTATTTCTGATTACTTTTTTAAATGTCGGCGGCCATCTTGAAAAATAGCACGACTGTCAGGGAAAATGTACCGAGCGGCCATTGTGAGCGGCTATTTTGAAAGAGAAAAAAAGGGCCTCCTTCCTATTTTTTAAAAAAGCAGGACGCTAAACATGTTTGTTTTTAATTTGGCCTACGGTAACATAATGATATCATACCTATGCTATAGTGAATCTTCTTAGGCTGCTACGGTACAATCAAGGAGTTCTGTTGCAAAAATGGGACTAGCCATGGTGACTGGATCAAAAAATCAGTCTGTTGAGTGTTAGGCATTATTATAACATATATGTAACCATTTGTCGTTGTCCACTGTAGTGCATTGTCATCAAATGATTACTTTTATCAATTATTATTTTATTAATTTAAACAGATCAAAGGGATCCACAGAAGAGGAGAGTGAAACCAGTTGATCATCATCTTCTGCAGTTAGACTTTGGCTTGAGTGATAGTGACAGTGATAGTGACTTTGAACTGAAGGGAGATCATGAAAGTGGTAAATATTAATTTGTTTCCCTCATTATAATACATTTATCACACATGTGCAGGCAACAGGCCCGGGCAACAGGAGACTTTAACTAAAGTGTGCCTATTTTCTTCCCCCCAAATGACTTTTCGTTTGACCTGTCGCATCTCATGTTTAATAGGGGAAAAAACACCTTGTATCTTGTAGAAAATCAACAAACTGTAGATATGTTCCAAATTCATTGATGACTGTGTTATACAGGTATATCTATTCTCTAACATATGTGATCCTGCCTGTCAGCTGGAATTTAAAGATGGAAAAGGATTCATCAATTAATTTGCCAGTAATGCCTCCATGCAAGATACAACTCAGATTTATTGAATTTCTGATGTGATATGATTTTGAATCTTTCCCTAAGATTCAGGAGGATCACGCGAAGATGGAGGTGTTGGCAGTAGTGATGAAGATAATGATGATGGTGATGAAGATGAAAGCGATGAGGACAGCGGCAGCAGCCACCTGGACAAGGGATCGTCAGAGAGCGAGACTGAGGAGAAGCTAACGGTAGATCAGATGATTGCAAAGGCTAAGAAAACGAAAGGGCATAGTCATTCAGTAAGTCATAAAAGAAAATTAAAATGTACTGTTGATTAGCTTGCTCTTTTACTGTCCATAGATCTGTTTGTCTGTCTGTCTCTTTCTGTCTATCTGTCTCTGTGTTTGTGTGTGTGTCTCTCTACCCCTCCATCCCTCCTTCTCATTCTCTATTTATCTCTCTCTCTTTCTCTCCCTTCCCCTCTATTGTCTTTTTGTAGTATTTTTATATATGTATACCCGTATATGAATGTTATGTTGTGAATTGTATTTGAAGTAAAAAAGCAAACAATGTTATCCATATGTTATTATAAGAAGAGGGTCGTTAGATTCCATGTGCAGAAGGCCATAATTCACAGACACCAGACTTGGTGGAAATACCATTAATGGATGTACAAGTCTGCACACAGCAAACACGTAGACCAATACAAAATACCCCCTATTTTGGGGGAGGGTGAGGGAAAGAAAGATAATGATTTTAAAGGGATTTCATCTAGTAATATGTGTGTAAATATGATGCAAAAATAATTGTGTTGGTTTTTACATATTATCATTAATCAGTCTTCAAACATTAAGAATCCAAAATTTGGGACTAAAATTCAAATCACAAAGGTTTTTAATTTAATATTAAAGTTTACTTTTCTATTGTTTGGAATATGTTTGAAATTCTTTCTATGGAATGACCCTAGGTTAAAAACAATGTATCTGAAATAGGAGAACATAGATTTGTTTGCTCCTTTTTTCTTCCATTACTGCACTTAATGTTTAATTTTTTTTATTATAATGATAATGATAAAAGGCAATTGTATTACGCCATCAATATTGTAATCAATCTTTTAATCTGTTTGTCACAGTGTATAAAACTGTTATCATCTGATATTTGTATGTTCCTTCCCCCCCCCCCCTCCCCCCTCTCTATATATCCAGCCAAAATCGGAGAACAGATCTGGAGACAAATTAAAGATAGTGATCTGTTGTGTGTGTCTTGGTGAAAACAGGTAAGCACAAGTCTTTTCTCATTTGGATGAAAATAAGGCTGTTAAGAATTCCTTCATATCTTTGCATACACAGTGAAACCTGTAGATAAAGACCAATTAAGGTTAAAGGGATCTGGTAACTTTGTCTCAGATTCTTTAAACAAATTCTGGATGTAGCTCATGCTGCAATGATAATTATAAACCTTTAGGTCAGTCAGGATCCCCATGACTTTTACAAGCCGATCACCTGTCAGATTATCAAGATATTTATGATTGGAATTAAAAAAATTGATAACCGTTTGCTAAACGGTTTTCATAACACTACAGTCTATTGGGGAAAACGAGTATGGTAAAACCGGTCACTCAAAGATATTTACTTGTTTGAGGCGTTTCTTGATCATTTTGAAGCGCAATTTTTTTAGGGCTTCAATATTACACCATATCACAGACACTGATAACACGTAGGGCCATGTATCTCAGATTTAACATTGTTAAACGATCCCTTTAAGGGAGATGAGAAATGTGGTCTCTATAGGCTTGTGGTCTTTATTTACAGGTTCATTTAATACATGTTTCAATGTAAATCTATATTCAAGAGAAACAGAAAACGTGGTCTTCACAGATAGGTGCTTGCTAAAGCATGTTTGACTGCATTTGCTTTTGCTTTTACTGCCATTTAATTTTGCTTCTTCTGCCATTTAATTTTGCTTCTTCTGCCATTTAATTTTTATTTTCAAATGTTGAAAACAAAAAAACTATTATCTTTAAGTTGTGTAGAAGATGTAGACTTCCATCATCATTTTGACTCTTTAGATGATAGTCGTTTGCTATTTATTAGTCATCAACCAGTGACAACAGCCGCTGCAAAGTAAAAGAAACAGATAACATTAAAATTCATATTTCTATAATTATTACATGCAAGTATGTAGGTGATAAAGATATAACTGAGAGATCGTAATAATCCCACACTTATTGAAAAAGTCAAATTGATTATCTTTGATACTCACATACAGCTATGCAAACTTGTTTGCTGTACTTGATTTTTACAAAATATTTTGTTTGTTTGTAATTTTTTCATTTATGTCATCTTTTGGAAGTATCCTAAAAGGTGCATATGGGAATATTCATAATTATTTTTTGGCTTATGGGCCTAAATAAATTGTGTTTTTGTTCTCACTTGTAGCGAAGACACAGATGAGATTGTGGAGTGTGACATGTGTGGAGTCCCAGTCCATGAAGGTGAGTAGAACTTGGAAAATAGCCCTCATCATCAAGCTTATTTCACCAGTATTTGTAACATTGTAAACAGCCTCAAAAAGAATCAGCAGGAAAAAAATGCTATTTTATGTCCAATTATATAATTGGGACGTGGGAGTATGGACTTGATAACTTTATGGAACAAAAATTCAAATGCATACTCTCTGATCTGTGTGCAATGAGATACAGAAAAAGAAGATGAGCACTATGCTTACCTTAGATGAGGGAAGGAGAAGTCACTGGATTACTTGTAGAGTTACCCATTGAATATAAAGTCTAGGATAACACAGGTTTGGGGTCAATGAACAATACAGGTTTATAAATGTAATGCTTCCTGGGAGAAATTTCAATTGTTTAAACATATTTGTGGCTTACACCCAGTAAGTACAGTTGGGTATTTGTTTCTAGTTCATCGTGACTGTACCATGGACCAGTGATGGCCTGGTGGTGGAGTCGCTGCCCGGCAAGCAGTAGATGGCAGGTTCAAATCCCGCTGGTTCCAAGATTTTTTCTGACTTGTTTTTCAATAAAGATCGATCAATCGATCTTATTTACTGGGTGTAAGCCACAAATATGTTTAAATAATACAGGTTTATATAACCAAATCAAATTTTATCCACCTGGAGGCAAGCATTTTCCCTAAAGCTTGCCTTTGCTTTCATATCAAGATTGTACACCTGTGCAGGTTGAATTGCTTGGTATCCTCATGGATAAAAGAAAGAGATGTCTCTGAGGATAGTTAAAGATAAACTCCAGTTCTGGTAAAAAAAAGAAAATTTATTCTCACAGAATCAAACGAAACTTACACTGAATGTTCAAGATTACAAATAAATGACATGTGCCAAACAATTTTGGAAGAAAATGTATACTGGCTGAGTAATGAGCATAGAAAGACAAGGAAATCAAGGTAGTACTAGCCCCGACACCATGTGTGTTGTCCCATATATAGCTTTCTGTGTACAGTGCTTGTTACTTTACCAAGCCTCGGTCAAATTTATTATGATTTTGATGACTCCAGAACCTTGCAGTGCACACCAATACTTACATGCTACATGTACATGATCGACTGTTTCTGATCCTTTCCACACCTTTTCTTTCACAATGCAATCGCATTACCAGTACTAAAGTTTATCTTTAATCCTCTTCGGTAGTAACATGAATAGTTGTAAGAACAAGCTGAAGCAGAAATATTTGAGCAACGGTGAATACGTAATGACTATCAAAATTCCTGCTTTTCATTCTGTTTTTTGTATGTTTATTAATTGTAGGAAAACTGTTAATTTAATGGCCTTGATTTGATCACTTCTCTATATTATGTGGGGACATGTGGTACACATCAATGTATTCATTTATTCATTCATTCATGTATTCATGATGGAAGTAAAGTAAACCTGCCATAACCCATCTGTATCTCTACCAGGTTGCTATGGTGAGAACCAGAGTGATGCGGACTCAACATCCAGTAATCAGACTGCTAGCTCCACAGAGCCATGGTTCTGTGACCATTGTAAAGCTGGAGTCCTCAATCCTGTAAGTTTCAAACCTTTTAAAATACAGAAACATAAGTGTTGTCTCGCTATGCAGGAAAACATGAATTTAATTCAAAGATCATGTTATGAAGTATTCCTGGGTTTGCTTTGATAAATTGTCCTTTGGAAATTGCAGGAGGAGAATGATTTAGTCCATTTATCATCCCTACCTACCGGTACATTGAACTGCATGTATGTTTGTATCAATTCTACTGGTGGGGGTTCGGAGAATTGCATGAAGAATAGAAGCCTTTGTAAAAATGATGTGTATTCTTGCAAAATCTTGCTTATCTGAAACGGGAGGATAGGGATGGATGCACTTTCTTTTTTTATTAAAAGAGAAAGGTTTAATATAAGCCATATGAATAATTTAGGCTTTTAATAATCCAGATGAGAAAAGGAATCAGTTTATATTTGCCTTGATAGAATAGTTTGTGCTTTCAAGTATACCTTCTCTTTAAAAAAATAATTTCCCCCTTCCCTTTTGCAAATTGAGGCATATTTATGAAATGAGTCTGTCCATTTGAAAGAATTATGATCTGTCTTTTGTTAATTCCAGACATGTGAGTTATGTCCTAATCTTGGAGGAGCATTCAAGGAAACAGACGCTGGGAGGTGAGTTTTCTCATGTAGATTTGCTATCATAAAAGAACAGATACTGATTTTGAAGTGTATTACGAAGGTCATAATTAAGAAATCCAGTGTCGTGAACTTTTATTCCAATGCCTGTTGCCGTTATAACATATTGTAGAAAGGGTTTGCATTGTTCTTTTAGGTTACATCATCAAATATGCAACATCGGACATTGAGCTAAATCCAGTGATCTTATGTTCTTATGTATGATGAGAAAACAAAATGGTACAATTTCAATACTTTTCCTACTATTGTCTATGACCGTGATAGAGTCATAGTCGTCCATTTTTTATTTGCAGTAAAAGCCTCAAATTATCTAAAGGCCACAAGGCATATATGTTATTAAATTTTGTAACCGGCTACAATACATGTCCATGCCTCTTTTAAAATGACTTTGAGAAGGCCATATTTGT
The DNA here is from genome assembly GCA_035222895.1 of Strongylocentrotus droebachiensis. Taxonomy (NCBI): domain Eukaryota; kingdom Metazoa; phylum Echinodermata; class Echinoidea; order Camarodonta; family Strongylocentrotidae; genus Strongylocentrotus; species Strongylocentrotus droebachiensis. The sequence goes on from JAVYIG010001819.1 coordinate 38,156, forward strand.
TGTACCCTTTTGCTTTAGGTGATATATTTTGGCTTATGTGTTTCTCTGACAGGCCAAATAAGTGCCCCAAACTTTGATATATTTGCTAGTCCTGATTTGAAGAAGAAAAAAAAAATTCCCCATGTATAACTGATCTGTTGTATAATCTTTTTGATTTGGGTTCATCATTTGTTGTAGATGGGTCCATGTTGTTTGCGCCCTCTATGTTCCTGGGGTTGCATTTTCGGATGTTGCCAAACTGAGATGGGTCACTCTGTCCGAGATGGCACCTGCAAAGTGGGGAGCAAAGGTACGTAGAACATTAAGCTATTACTGATAACCTGTAAGCTAAAGCATTTTAAAGAAAACCTTTCACCAGTTTTATTTAGCACTATTCTTTTCATGATGTGACATTTTGTACTGAAGAGACCTGGGGGGGGGGGGGGGGGGTCTTTCACAATGATTCTAAGTAGAACTTGACTCTAAGTTGGACTTAAAAATGATGGAGAGCCATTTGTAGCCTTAAAATGAAGTTCAAAAGTAGAAATTCAAGTATTTTAGACTTTTCATAGATTCCCCATCAAGAACATGAAATTTCCTTGATAATAGAAAATATGAATGATTTGAATTAACATTTTATGCCTTTTAAAAATTACTTTTACAAATATTTTCAAAGAAGCTAACAGCTTTCCATAATTGTTAAGGCCAACTTCGAGATAAATTCAACTTAGGATCTTTGTGAAACACCCCCATGAATTGATTACTGTCACATTTCAGGTAAGGGTATTTCTAGTTGATGCAGACTATATATATATATATGTCTTCTTGGTTTTGAAATGGATCTGTACTGATTTTCTTCCGCAGTCATGTAGCTACTGTGAAGATGAGAGGTTTAGTCTAACAGGAGTAGCAATCAGCTGTGATGCAGGGATGTGTAGAAACTTCTTCCATGTCACATGGTGAGTTCTCCTTTTTATTTCCCCTCTCCAATAACTCCACTGGATCTTGCTATGTTTTGATTTCTCATGATAAAAACGAAAAACTATAAACGAAATATGGTCATGAAGCATCACTTTTGCAATCAATGCCATAATTATGATAAATAATTGTGTATATCATTTCAGTCAATTCTTATGGTCAATTCTGTGTATGTTATGAAGTAAAAATGATGGATAGTAATCCTTTTCCTAATAACGCTCTTGTACTTGACATATGTTTCCTTTCAGGTTGCAACCTATTCAATTTATTTTATGTCCTTGTCTTATATCTTCTTAATGTGTATTATATGTTATATAGCTGATTGTTATATGAAATGTCTTTTTAACTAAATGAAATAAAATTGAATTGAATTAGAATTGAATATCATATCATTCCGGTGTATTTACTAAGAGGAAATTTAATATTATATAATGTTGTTTGTTCTTACAGTGGTCAGAGAGAAGGACTGTTATCAGAAGCTTCACCTGATGAGGTACGTATGTGCTCCACATAGAAATATCATAAAATTTGTTTTTGAAGTGACTCAGTAACATTGCCTCAGATTCTGAAACAAAATCCTGGATTTAGCTCATGCTGCAATCATAATAATAGACCTTTAGGTCAGTCAGGAATCCCATGACTTTTACAAGCCAATAGCCTGTCTGATTATCAAGATATTTATGATATTTGTTTTTTTTAACACTACAGTCTATTGGGGAAAATGAGTATGGTAAAACCGGTCACTCAAACAATTTTATTTGTGAGGCTCTTCATGATCATTTTGAAGCGCAATTTTGTTGAGGGCTTCGATATTACACCATATCACAGACACTGATAACACGTAGGGCCATGCATCTCAGATTTAACATTCTTAAGCGATGCCTTTAATGCGATAAGTCCCTGATAGGATATGAATTATTTCCATTCATTAGACATTTTGAAACATGTAAAAAAAAAAAATTGTTGGTATAAAAACACAATTGAGATTTAATGTTTCTATTTTATGGTCATATACAGGGGCTTATACCCAAATATATTCAGCCTTATTCCTTAATTGGTTAACAATAACAGACAAACTATTGCATTCACAACCTATACCTACCCTTGTTGTAAACTTCAAACTGCAATCAGCTATAGTGCCATTGTCCCTCTTGCACTCTTTGAACCAGGAGATTGCCGATCCATTCTATGCGTACTGCAAGCTCCATGTTGAGAAGGGTATCCGACGTTACAAGCGTCAGAACTGGCTTGCTATCCAGTCCAATCAGAAGCAAGCAAGCTCCGTCAATCAGCGTCTAGCTGCCCTACCAGATAGAGTCCATGCCAAGTTCCTAAGGTGGGTTTCTCATTGTTACCAAATAGATTCACTCTTTATCATTATTATTACATTTTCGTATGAAACTTTTTTTCTACAGCAAAGGCAAGAGATTGTACAGTTGTTTGAATTTCTCTTGCTACTTAATTGTGTGCCATATTGAAAAGTGATTGATGAACTTATTCCAAGTTCAATTCTGTTTCAGATACAAAATTTTACTGCATTTTTATTTGATCCTTACTTTATAATGAAGTGTTCTTGTTGGATCCTATCAAGTTAGCTTTATACTTATCTTTTGTGATACATTTTCAAAAATACTTCTACATATGATCTATGTGGTAAACTAGCACAGCCAAAGCTGCTAGAAACCTTGTAATAAGTATGAGAGCTGACATGACCAGTTGTAAACCATTGAAAAAGATCATTGTCATTAATTTTCTTAGATTCATTCTTTATTTACCTAATATACCTTCCTAATAACTAATACATTCCTGATATTCAATACAGCTTATCCACATGAAATCATCTTGATATGAGTTCATTCATGTATCTATTCATCCCTGCTTCTCCGTCATCTAGCGTGTTGTGATGATTTACTCACACCAATGATCCCTGTGTCTGCTAATTCTCAAGCTTTCATTTGTCTTCACCAACCAACCACCTAGCAGGTTCCAGGACCAGTACAAGGCTATGAGGAGGCTGAAACCAGACCCCTGGGTGCCCCCAGAGAAGGTCCCCCGTGCCCTCACTACCAGTGCCTCAGCCTGCAGACGTCTCATGCGTAAGGCAGAGCTGATGGGCTTTACCGTGGATAATATGAGGGCGGCTCACGTCAGACACAAGAGCAGTCAGCAGGTCAGCAGAAAGTGGCATATCCCTCCAGCATTCTCGGCCGAGTTTGTCAACTACTGTATAGGTAAGAGTCAACTTTGGTATGCCAGGGAGCAGAAAAAATCATTTCTATATCCCCAGGCCTAGTCTTGTTAGTGTCATGTATTTCTGAAAAAGATAGGAGGGAAACATGTAGTGGTACACCTGACCACACACCGTTAATTTATACTGGGAGGAGAGACGTGTGGGACACAGTGATTAAGTCCACCATTTTCGGTTCCATGACACATGCTCCGCCGACGATTGCTCCGCCGACATTTACTCCGCAAAACGCGACAATTGCTCCGCAACATTTGCTCCGACGTCAAATGCTCCGCCGACAGGTGCTCCGCCGACAGTTGCTCCGCCGACAGTTGCTCCGCCGACAATTGCTCCGCCGACAGATGCTCCGCCGACAATTGCTCCGCCGACAATTGCTCCGCCGACAATTGCTTCGCCGTCAATTGCTCCGCAAAACGCGACAATTGCTCCGCCGACAATTGCTCCGCCTGAAGCGACGATTGCTCCGCCGACATTTGCTCCGCCGACATTTGCTCCGCCGACAATTGCTCCGCCGACAATTGCTCCGCCGACAATTGCTCCGCCTGAAGCGACACTTGCTCCGCCGACATTTGCTCCGCCGACATTTGCTCCGCCGATAATTGCTCCGCCGACAATTGCTCCGCTGACATTTGCTCCGCTCAAAAATTGCCCCGTAAAATACAAAGGCTACTACGACAATTATTGTTGCTCCTCTCCAAAAGTACCCCTTAAAAGACAATGCTCCGCCAACAATAAAATTGCTCTCCGATCCAAAAGTGCGGCCTCTTGGAAGATATGAATGCTCCTCTGGTAATTAGTGCAATAAATGCTCAGCCGTTTTTTGCTATTCCCCATGTTTGATTAAAAAGAGAAAATCAAGTTATAGCTCCTTTATATGCAAGTTCTCCGGCGAAAGATAATTACTCCGCTCAAAATCTGTTTCATTTATTACTCATTAGCTGATCCAAAGCTCATGGCTATCTCTCTCTCTTTCTCTCTTGCTCCTCCTTTTCCTTTTTACACCCTTTTCTTGTCTTCTTGGCTCTTTTCTTTCCTCTCATGCTATTAGTCTTTTTTCAATTTCATCACTTCTTCTCTTCTCCCCCTCTCGAGTTCTATTTCTCTCGTGAAATTGTAACGTAATGTAGTACATTCTTGTATAGAATAGTATTTTCAATAATATCCAGTCCGTTTTCTATAGGTTTCTTTCCTTAAGTTAAGTGTATGTAGCTTTACTATAATTATATATATTAGTGTGTAAAACACCCCGTCTCATTCGAGTACTTTGTTTTCACTGACTTTAAGGGACTCACGGAGCCACCGGAAGAAGAGCAATTGGCTTATTATGAAGAACTAACATCAAACTGCAACAGAATGATTTGTATAAATGGGAATAAGCAGAAAGGCTAAGAACTAAACGATAAAGATAATAAAATAACAGTGTTATTCATTTTCTTTATTCTTATCGTTTCAAATAATAATTACAAAAACTTACATCACATATTCAACCAAACAATTTCATGATGCAGATATGTTATATCATAAGTTACTATCATTTCCTGAAAGAACTTTTTTTCAAAATTATCTTCATATTGTTTCAACCTAATTCTTCTACAAACTGTATAGGCCTAATTTTCATGACCGTCACATCATTTTCTACTCGGTTTATCTTCTTCTTATCTCAATTCCAATCAATTTTTTATTGGAGTTCTGGTCATCCAATTACATTTCGAAATAAACCGTTTCAAAGCATTATGAAATTAGATTAGGTGTACATAAACAAGATTTAGGGATTATCGAATCGATAATTTTGCACACGAAAGTCCGCCTCAGGCACTTGCGCTGCATGCATAAACGAGTAGTACTACAAGGGACCAAACTCAATTTGTTCTGGCATGAATGTTCAGCCCGAATCCAGCCATTTCTTGACATTACTAAATATACATGATAAAGGCCTTTGACGAGCAAACCCCTTTCAGGGAACCTTTAAAAAAAGTTATGACATTCTTCCTAACTCAGAAGGGGAAAAAATGCGAAAACACACACAAAAATCCTTTTCCCAAAACTTAAGGTTGTTTTTAACCAGTTTTTTGATATGCATTATTATGCAAGTACAAAGTAGGCCTATTTATGCGTCATTCCGAATTGTCTCCAAAACTAGGCAACACGCAAAAAGAACAGACATCCAAGATATTGATCAAAGAATCTTTTAAAAACCAAACTTGAAAACAAGAGGATTGAGCACCATACAATTAATACAATTAACATATCAAAGAATCTATGCTGATATTGGAAATATGTTCAAAAAGGATAAGAAACATTTCTCTTACTCCTGTTAACCGAACAATTGCCAAAACACTCTCAAATGGTATGCAAAAGGCAGCATTATAACATAAAAACAATCCTACATATCATTGTTGGATGGTAAATATCCTTAATAACAATCTAACAAATTACAGCTCAAACAGGAAACGTACATTCGTCGAACTGCTCTAAAATAGAAAGATTGCAAAATAAGCTTTTAAAATTAATAGGCACCGTTAAACGGGGTGGATGAGAAAAACAATAAAAACATGTTTTGGGTAATTTGTTTTCTTGATTATTATCCACATATTTCCAGCTTCCTGGCTATGACTATCATGCTGTGAATCATCAATCAAGTAATATATCCTCTCGGAGGGAATATGTACATTGCTTTAATGTTCTGAGATATGTCTACAATTTCTTTCTCTTGACCTTCTAGATAATGATCTGATTTACATGAAGACCTCACAAGTATGGTGTTTCATAACATTCCTGAGAAAGAAAATGATTGCATTTTGAAAGGGTTATAATTTGTTTTCCCTTTAAATGCTTCGGATCGTTGTCTCTCGCACTGCCATCTAATTTTCCCGTCTGAATGGGTTCTCTTCTTAACAAGTGTCCTTCAAAGCTGATTTTTACCCCTCCCCTGTTGTTTTCTAGAACTTCCATGATGAACTAGTACATTGTATAATGCTTTACTTGCAGATGGTTTACCTAGTAAGATGCATGTGCTTGCTTGCATTGAGGTTATTTCAGGTCTTACATATTGATGAGCTGTTTGAAATTAACTAGGAGGTATGCGCGTATTGGGGAATGTGGCTTGCTGCTCTACTTTTTTTAAAAACTTCCCACGACATGTAATAAGTGTTTAGTGTACATTATATGGGACGTACAGTGATAGATGGAAAGTTATTTCAGTATATTCGAAATGACTTTTAGGTAACTCCTTTTTCCTCCCACTTCATCAACATTCATTCATTTCATTTCATCTACATTATTTCATGAAATGCATTCAGAAAATGAAGAAGAGAAAAAAAGAAACGAAAATAACCCGTGTCAAACAAATATTGTCGGCGAAGCATTTGTCGTAGTACTAGTAGCATTTCTAGTTTGGGACACTTTTTGGGCGGAGCAAATGTCGTCGTAGCAAATGTCACCGGAGCAATTTTCGCTTCAGGCGGAGCAATTGTCGGCGGAGCAATTGTCGGCGGAGCAAATGTCGGCGGAGCAATTGTCGGCGGAGCAATTGTCGGCGGAGCAAATGTCGGCGGAGCAATTGTCGCTTCAGGCGGAGCAATTGTCGGCGGAGCAAATGTCGGCGGAGCAAGTGTCGCTTCAGGCGGAGCAAATGTCGGCGGAGCAATTGTCGCGTTTTGCGGAGCAATTGACGGCGGAGCAATTGTCGGCGGAGCATCTGTCGGCGGAGCAATTGTCGGTGGAGCAAATGTCGGCGGAGCAAGTGTCGCTTCAGGCGGAGCAAATGTCGGCGGAGCAATTGTCGCGTTTTGCGGAGTAATTGACGGCGGAGCAATTGTCGGCGGAGCAATTGTCGGCGGAGCAATTGTCGGCGGAGCAATTGTCGGCGGAGCATCTGTCGGCGGAGCAATTGTCGGTGGAGCAACTGTCGGCGGAGCAACTGTCGGCGGAGCAACTGTCGGCGGAGCATTTGACGTCGGAGCAAATGTCGCGGAGCAAATGTCGCGGAGCAATTGTCGCGGAGCAATTGTCGCGTTTTGCGGAGTAAATGTCAGCGGAGCAATCGTCGGCGGAGCAATCGTCGGCGGAGCATGTGTCGGGTTACCCCATTTTCCCCTCTTAGTCACAGAAGACATTAAATAGAATAAACAGTAATTAAAAAAATATGGCTTTGCAAATATATCATTCCCCAAAATATGAATGATGTTATTGAAATTGATATTGGTTGCAATAAACCAAGGGCTAATAGACAAATTGTATATTTAATATACATTCAATTCAATTGCAGTTTTAAAAGAGGTCCCTTTACCAAATTACCGGAAAACATTTGACAAAGACAAAATGTGAAATTCGTAATAGAAATATATAGGTTAGCTATGAATATTTCTAATTTATATTTTTCCCAAGTTGGTATGCAATCATCCAAATTCATTGAAAAAAAAGAAAACATCTTGAATTATGCATTTCTGTTTGTCTCTCCATTGATGCGTAGATCGAGATGAGAGGATGAACAATCTAAAGTCTCGTCTCAGTGATTTGATGAAGCATAGTGAGAAGCTCCAATCCCTTGAAAGTCAGTTACGCCGCAAGTATGATGGGGTAAGTACAGTCAAACTTACTTTAGTGACCACCTTTATAGAAAGAACCCGTCTGCCTTATTGAAAAGTGTATAAACGGAAACCTGTAAAGAAAGACAACCAGCCTATAACAATCACTTTTTGGGCCTCCCTGTTATTAGTCTTTTTAATATAGATTTGACCTTATCATAAGTACCATGATGCAATGATTGCTTTCTCACCTTATCTTCCTGGTCATCACATGAGATAATATAGGTAATACAGTCAAATTGAACTAATTCCAGTTATACACAGATTGTAGTCTTCAAGATAACAACTTTCACCTGTATTTTGTACTGCTGTTGACTTTATTTGTGAATTTCAAATAGAACTTGTAACTGTCTATTAAAAACGACATGCCAGCAATAGCAAAAAAAATGACATGATTTTTTGGTCATATTTTGCTATTACAATTTAAATATTGAATTTATTGATTTAATATGTTTTTATTCATTTATTTACATGTATGATATTACATCCAAAAGCAAAGGAGAACCAAATAATTTAATGCAATGTTGAGTGACCAATATTTTTTCCATGCAGACATAATGTTCTGCCTGTGGAATACCGGGTTTTATTGTATATGTAATCTATGCATCATCTCGATCTTGTCCCATCGTTTACATCAGCTATCTGTACAAGTAGCAGAAATGCGATCATGTCAAGCGGAGAGTCGTGGGGAAGTAGAAGCCATGTGGAAGACACTGGGTGCGTTGGCAGGCAAGAAGCTACAGCAGCCTCAAGTCCTCAGCCTTCCTCGAATCCGGAAAACACCAACCAAGAGAGAAGAAAAAGAAGAGCTGAAGTCTCCAGGTGTTATTCATCTGTAATTATTAATTCCTCCTATTTTTCATCTGCCTGTCGAAATGCCATTATACCTTCACTATTTATTCTCCCCTAAAATGTAGTGTATAGATAAGTTTGCTCTTACTATTTTCCACATTAGTCTTTTTGTTTCATGATTTTCCTCTTATTTCTACTATTTCTCCTTCTCTATCCCTCTCTACCTGCCTCTCATTCGTATACATTGTCTTACCCTCCTTTCTGTCTCTCCAACCGTAATCAACTTTTCTGTGACTTTTCCTTATATCCCATCCATTCACACAGCTTACTTTCCTTATCTCTACATCTGCAATTTATGGCATGAGAAATGGACATTATATTGTGTGAATAGTGTCTGTTTGTAATTAGTGCAAGCATTAATTTATAATCATTCTCTTATCTCTGTTGATTACATGTGTTGTTATGTGAATGGAAGAGAGAAAGCGGGGGGGGGGGGGGGGGGGGGGGGGTGGAGTGTCTGAAAAATTATTATTATTAATTACTTGGCATTACCTGTGCCTGAAAGTCAAATGTTATCCTAAGAGCTCTCCTCCTGCTTAACTGATTAGGGATGTGCAGGTGGAGCACTAAACCGGGGTTTCCCCCTTTCCTTCTATGAATAATGCATTGGGTTCTTAACATGCAACGATGGTGATTCTCCTCTACACAGGGCCTCTGTTTAACCATGAACCTAATAGAATGGACTATCGACAAAGCAGTTTCTTTGATCCTATGAGTTCCACCGGCAAGGTTTAAATTTTGCGCCGATGCAAAAACCCAGCGGTGGTCCCACCGCAATCTTGCATAATCGCAACAGCAGGCTCGCGATTTGGGGTTGTTCGCTGCTCCTTCAAATCGTTGAGAACCTAGTCTTAAATTGTATGAGCGCTCTCCGCCATGCGGTCGTAGCGAACATGTTTTCGTCTTTGTGCCTGATGATATTATTGTTATTGTTTTCAGCGTTGTATTTATACTAACAATTATTATTTATTTTGATGTGTGTATTGTTCCATAATACATATTTTTCTCGTACTCATGAGTCATGTGTTGTTTATAAAGTAATTAGAAGGGCAGGATTATCATTAGATGACATAAATATGGAAGAACTTTATGATTATGATGGGCAGTCCATATATCGACATAGTCTAGACGACGGAAATGTTGAATATTTTGCAATGGTCAATTCCCAAATTTACGGACACAGATATTTATCCTAATTCCTAGATTCTCAAAAAAAAACGTACACATATAGTAGGCCTACATCAAGATAAAATAAGATAAAATCTGAGGGAAGAAAAAAAAAAGCAGTCACTCTCGGATTAACAAGTCCAAAATATAACTTGAAAAAAACATGCACCCGCCGATCTCTATCAATGGGACTACATGTGCAATTTGGATTAGACAAAGGCACGGCAATTTAGTGGTCATGATGCGAAGAAATCACGCATTACCACAGATTTTCTGAGCACTCATGAAAAACAACCCCATTCTTCAAATGCCTATAAAAAAACGCACGCAAACGCAGCAAATAACGAATGATTGTATTCGACAAACGAAGGATTTGTGATCACCACAACGTCGTTGATTTCACAGAGAAATCAACGGAAACAGGAGAAAAAAACACTTTTTAAACTGTATTTTGTAAGCTCTTGTGGTGACTTTCCTTGCTTATATGATGAGTTTGCTACACACCAACACAAATTCGTAAAAAATCGAAGAAATCACCGATTTCAACAGCTTTTTTTACAGATTGGCAAGCATGAACAGGACGTAAACCTCATGTTTACATCCGGGGCACTATTGACGTAGTATTTAGCTGCGCATGGGCAAAAGGCTCTCCTGTCACGATTCATTCATGAAATGAGAAGCGCAAATCGTGGGAAGCATTGGTCAGTGCGAAGCGACTTGGCTGATAGAGGGCGGCAAAATCCCGGTGGATCTCATAGGACCAAAGGACCCTTATCGGAGCTTATCAAAACATGCCCGCAGCGTTGCGGTCAGACTTAAAACATAGAGGAAAGTAAGACATAATAACAGGTGGTAGCTATCATTAGTTTTACTACTCTCGCCGTCGAAAGTCCATTTGTATTAGGTTCATGGTTTAACTTCCTATCAGACAGAGTGTTTTCCACTGTAACGTAGCCTGCGTCTATGAAATGGGGGAGGGGCTCATCAACACACAAAGCAGGCTTCAGTCAACCGCCTTGGTTGGATTTGAACCCACAATCTATGGTTCAAAAGGCAGGCACTTTACCGACAGATCCAACTCGCCTCCTTAAGTAGCAAATGTTCTATGATGTCCACATTTGTTGATTTATCTTACAGGTGTGGCCTATGTGAGCAGTCTCATGACCAGCATCTGCTCGTGCTGTGTGATATCTGTAAGAAGTATTACCACATGGGTTGCTTGGAGCCGCCACTGACACGCCTACCAAAGAAAAGCGCTTTCAGTGTTTGGTGAGTAATATTTACCTTTCAAAATTGAAGATGAGAGCATGATGTAAACTATAGAGGCTTCTTCACAAATTCTGCTGTAAACTGCCATTTTTAATTTTTTAATTTGTGTTTGAAATAAATGGCAAGTGGGGATGAAAATAAGGAGGTGCGTGCACCAAAGGTCCTAAGCATACTCTGTTCTGCATGTGTCATAAAATACACAAATGAGAAGCGCGGTATGCTTAAAAAAAAAGAAAAATTAGCCATTGGGTTTTACAATGAGACATGTTTTATATTGGATGGTCTTACTGTTGAGGAAATATTTTACGATCTATGCCGTAATATGGGAAGTGTCAGAAATGAGTTCATTGTTGTTTGCACTTTTCAGATGTAATATGTCCTCATTTAGCAAAATTTTGATGTTCAATAGTCTACTTATTATAATAATGTCAGTTTTTAGGCTTAGCATCAAATTCTGTACTTTGCTACTTTCAGGTAAACTGGAAGAGAAACGGTGCTCTGTATGTACTGTCGAATCCTCTTGTTGTAAATCTATACGATGTGTAAACCTATTTTCCAACTCTGTCTTGGTTTTATTTATTTTTCTTATCGCACAAAGCTTATCGCACAATATGGAAGCAATGTTTGAAATAATGTGCATCATTGAGAGAGAATATTGGTTGAGAATGCCAAAAATCTCAAGTGATGCTATTTGTCTCATCTTTGTATTTAGAATTTTAATGGCTATTTAAGGATTATCACTTGTAGATCAATCTTGTAAAAATAAAAAAAGTTTCCGGTATTCAATTTTGTTAATAGCATATATCACTCACTAGCATGTATAGTGAGTACAACTTTCCAAAATTCATGAATTTCTTAATGTTTGTCTGATTTACTTTAAACTTTCCCCAATCTGCTTCTCTGGTTTTTTGCTGCCTTATTTGAGAGCAATTTGCGATTAAGGTTGGATTTCCCTTTAAGGGTAGAGCTGAAGAAAATGATTAAATACTAACTTGTAGACACTACTTGTAATGTGTTTTCTATCTCCAGGCAATGTTCTGAGTGTGTTAGTAGTAGCAGTGATGAGAGTGATGCAGAAGAAAGCAAGGAAGTGGAGGAAGAGCCGAGACGTAAGAGACGGATCATCAAGGAACCCCTCAAGTTTACAACTCAGTACCCAGACTTCCTGTCTACCAAAAGGGTGAGAAATCAAGCTCAACTCCAATAAGAAAGAGGGGAAAATGGGAGTGGTGTGCCATTTAGCTCTGGAAAGCTTTAAAAAGAGGTCTAGAAGAGCTCTGGTTTAGAAATTTAAATAATAAAAAGAAGATATAAAAACCAATTTGATTAAATCAATTATCATGCTTGTAGTGTAGAAAATACACTGAGAGTTCGAGTAAACAAATATGTTTTGTTTACAATAGTTTTTTTTACTGTGAATTGTTTTTACTGTTCGAATCTCCTCTGAATATTGGCCTATTTTCTGATTTTGTTTATCCAGAACAGTCTAATTCATCAAGAAATATGAAATTTTAAGGTTAAATTAATTTTCAAGAAATTTTGTTTATATTGTAGCCATGTGAGATTTAGTAATGGAAGTGTGAATACAATACTTCTAAATACACCTGTTTGTTCTACTTTCTATTAGAGGAGATTGTTGTGACATTCTTGGTCCCACTTTGATCCTATCTTCTGATTTATATGAAATGTCATTTGCTTCTCTAATATTTTATGTGAAGTATTTGAGTTAATTTGATTGAAACTGGGTAACTATATGAGTGCATTGAACTTTTTTGTCAGGGCAGGGCCGAGGGGATGATCCATAAAGAAAAACCCATACATTATCAAATTGCAGATGCATCATGCATGTATGATACAATCATGTATGTCTGAGAGTTATATACAGTCATACCTGTATGGAAAGACTGCCCAAGGGGTCTTTACAGACAGATGGGGATCTTTCTATACAGTACGTTTGACTGTACATATGAGATGAAATACAAGGTGTGGTACAGGATACATGATCAGTGAAATAGTTGATGTGTTTGAATTCATGATAGAAGAACATTATTGCAAGAATTACCATGTGAATGACTCAGTCATTAAAATCTCTCTACTTGTTATTCCAGGCTACCAAACCAAAGGGTAAAGGAAGGAGTAAGATGGCAACAAAGAGGAAACAGATCAAGACTGATCCTACTGATGATATGGTAAGTTTTCACATTTATATCGTTGCATAACCTATAATCTTTACAGCCCTCTGTGTATCTTGCTGATATCAACCCTGATCCCAACATTGAGATCATGGATTTGGAGGGGGGGGGCTGTTGCTTTGAGATAAGAAGGAAAAAAACGTTTAAAGATTTTTTTTTTTTTTTTTTTATCATTGCATTCCTAAAAAGTAATCCAGTACTTCTTGGTGGGACCATGAGTTTACTGTGTGCAAGACTTCTACAACCATTAATGGCATTTCCACCATGTCTGTGGAATTCTGCCTGTAATTATGACCTTCTGCACATGGAAACTGAGAACCATCTCGCTGTAAGGGGGATTGTCAGTCATGCTGTGTCATGTCAGTTATTGGGGATCTACCTGGAGTCAAATTTTGTATTCCTCCTTGTCTTCTGATTCATGATTAGCAGTAATAAGTGTTTGTTAGTTTGTTTTGTGTTTTGTTTTTATTATCAATGGTAAGTGATATTCATATTGGTATCTCAGTCTTTCATCACACCCAATACTTGTTTTCTTTATCTTACAGCAGCTTGATCCAGCACCAAAGGCCAGAAGGAAATCAAGGTGATGGACTTTATTGCAGGGCTTGTTGATAATGTAGCATACAAGTAGCAGCGACATGATCTACACATTTTCATAATGTTTAGAAGGTACTAACCATGAAGAGAAAATGTAGGGGAAATACGAAGCAATCATGGTAATTTTTGTTTTGATTTGTCAAGTATCATTTTACTTTGTTTTGCAGGGTTATAGACAATGTCTTGTCTTTCTTATTGTGAACTCCAATTTATGACAGTTCGTAGGAAAGGTTGGGAAATATGTAAGGTTCGAAGGCCAGTGCACTTTATCATAAAAACTTGTTAGCAGGAACAACTACCAAAAATCTATTGCAATTGCAAATTTTTCACACAACCTATCAAGTGCCAGGATTTCAGTAGGTTGTATTTTCAATGATTGTTACTTGTTATTGCTAATTAGTTTTAAGAAATGGGTCCAGTAGACCATTGACCATTAATTACTTTGGAGTGGGCATTTTAAAACTATGCATTCTCCAAGTATATAGTTTATCAGGTTTCTCAAAAATAGGCTGAATGGTTAGATACTCTTTTTTATGACTTAGTGGTGGCTATGTCTGCCTCTGGTCATTTTAAGTTTTATTGTTACCTCTTGGTGCTTTATGATAATTGAAAACTCCAGTAGAAAGTTCATTGTAATCCTATAAGTAGATGTGATGATCACTCAAGATTTATCATGAATTAACAACTCTTAATAAATTATGTTGCATTTTGTGACTCAACTAAAAAAAGGAATACGAGAACTGAAAGTCTCTTTCATTAATGGCGGAAAACTGCAGTTTTTTTAAACAGACTGATTTGCTGTTCCATTAACTGTTGCTTAGTTTGAAAGTAAACCAAAAGCATGTATTGTTGAATTCCTTCTTGCAGTCACTATTGAACTCTAGCTGTAACAGAAAGTCATCATCAAACTTTCATTGTAATGTTCTAAATTTGGCATTTGATTGTGAATTGAAGTAAACATACATGTAATAAAGTAGATTTTAACATTGTGGAAAATTAAAATGAACATTTCAGTCTGCTTATGTTAGGAGTATTTTGATAGAAATACATGTACAGTGGCTGAATTCTAATAACAAGTACAAAAGAATAGGTGTGATATTGGAGCACAGAAAGTTATCTTCTGCGATATTAGCTTTTGTATCAGTTTAAATATTTGTGGCTTGTATGTTAAAGTAGAAAGAAATCATGTTAAAAAATGTTCTCATTATGTTCCCCCTGTATGACAAGTTACATGTGCGTGATATTTTGATGTTCCGTCCATGATTTTTGATGAAGTTTAGTGTAAATATGTAAAGGAAAGTCCAATTTGAGGCTGTCAGTCATTCTGTCTGAGCCAAAGCACACTACATTGCAGTCTGACATAGGTTTGTGCAAACAGCTTTCTGATCGTCTTACACACGCTAGTGGTAATAATATAAGGGGACTTTGCATCTTCACCTCTAATTTGTGTAATATTCCACTTAAAGGGGATATGATTTAAAGTGACTTTGTAACATTGCCTCAGATTCTGAAACAAAATCCTGGATATAGCTCATGCTGCAATCATAATTATAAACCTTTAGGTCAGTCAGGAATCCCATGACAATCGCCTGTCAAGATATTTATGATTGGTAATCAAAATTTCATTTTTCGTTTTCCTAACAGTAACGGTTTATTGGGGAAAATGAGTATGGTAAAACCAGTCACTCAAAGTTTTTCCCTTTTTGAGGCACTTCTTGATCATTTTGAAGCGCAATTTTGTTTGGGCTTCAATATTACACCATATCACAGACGCTGATAACACGTAGGGCCATTCATCTCAGATTTAACATTGTTAAACGATGCCTTTAAGGTACATCGGCTCAGAATGTTTAGTATCCTGCTGTTTGTCACATTTTTTCAAATCTGAAAAACAGCTTTCAGGCCTTACCAAAACAATAAAATAGCTGTTCGAAGAATTAACTGTCTAGTCGAGACCTGACATAATAGTTCTACCATCATTTTCAATTTAAGTAACGTAGCAAGTGTTATCTATGACCAAGAGGCAAGATCATTTTTTGTTTTCAGACAATAGATAAGATCTTAACAAGCTGTTTGTTGGTACTTTCATAAACATATTTTTAAAAATATGTTTACTTCGAACCCACTGCCCTGTTTTCAAAATATTGAATCCACAGATTTGACTGTTTTTCAGCGAGAGAAGGATGTTTACTTTAAAACCGTCAAGGTTAAAAACAATTAATCAGGCAAAGCATACATGCATATTAAGTGAGACATATCACCACATGTGTATGTTATGTTTCAATGCTAAAACTGAAGATTTGATCATCTTTGTAAATGTAATACCGTGCTTGAATTCATGTAGTAGGCCCTATACGTAGGCATAAGTGTCGCCTGTTTCATTTTTGTACTTTCTAATTTAAATGTTTTCAGTGATGATATTCTGGTAGTAGTTTTACATTTTGTTTTGTTACCATCTTGTAATGTTGAAGGAAAGTGGGACAATTTTCCCCTCTTTTATGTACATCTGTGTATGATGCAGTCACGTTTAGTGTTTGTAATTGGTTCATTTATTGTGCCATTAAATCATGCACTTGCCAATAGCACACATTATTTATTCTGTTTTCTTGCAGCAATGGTAGAAATAGATTGAGTGAAACCAATATCCATGAAACATTTCGTCTAAAAAAACAGTTTTAGAGAAGACGGAGGGGGCTGCAATTTTTTTTTAAATGTATGTACACAGCAACAAAACACAAAAATGAAGTAGGAAAAAAAAATCGCTAGAAAACAATGTGTGTTTATAGTTACAGTCATGTTGTCCAGTATAAGAAATTGCCAAACAGACATAAAGACATGCATGGATTTTTCTCTTCTGACATGAAAATGATGAGCAATTTGACTTGACAGTTATCAATCTACTCGTTCAAGCATGTCGATTAGATGTATTCCTGTGGGCGTATGGATCTCTCTTCTTTGCATCCAGAGAGAGGGAGAGAGAGAAAGAAAGAAAAAAGAGAGAGAGAGAGAGAGAGAGAACCAAACAGTCAGACAGGGACAGGAGGGGGGGGGGGGGGGGTGCAAAGCGAAGATAAAGTGCAGAGGAAAGAGAACTACTATTTAGAGATATGATGTAGCAAAGGAAGAGTGTGTGAGGATAAGAATATATATACTACAATGAACATGTTTTGATTAAAGAAATACAAAGGTTCAACAGAAGGGAAAAAAATATGCTACGTACACTTTATTTATATACTAATTAAAGTGCCTAACTTATTTATTGGTCTCTTTCAATTTCAACTAATAGCCTTGTACATATATAACCCTTTAAAATGTGTAAAAATTACAATCCAAACTCGATCTCTATGAGGTTTACAATGAGGTTCAAAACTTGCCACCGAGTCGCTTTCAAAATCTTTGTAAAATAGCACATATAGGACGCGCTCACCAATACATACATGTATTAATATTTTGTTTCTCCCGTTATGATTTTGCGTGGTCTTCAGAATTCTTTGCATCCATTCTTTATTTTTTACAAATTGTTTCCATATTCACCATAATTACTTTCGAGTCAACCAGTTGTCCATTTTCGTAATGTAATCAAATGTAATTCATAAATCTTTTTGTTAAGTGCCTCGTTACTAGCCATTTCATTTACCTGTTACGAATAATTTCAATAGTCAGAATGCGAATTGCAAACATTATGGCCCGAATTCACAAAGGAGGTTTGTCGACAAACCTTGGTTTTCGTACGTCATATGACGCGTTTTACGCGTTTTTTTTACAAACCTGGTTTGTAAAGAACAAAAGGAGGTTTGAGCTCAAACCTTGCTTTGTGAATTCGGGCCTATGTGTTGTAAAGTAGGACAGGCAATAATGTTTGTCATATCTAGCAACAATAAAATATATTGAATTCGCATTGTAAATTGTGCTGAATTGAATGCACCCAAAACGAATTGGCTCGGCAAACTTGCAAAATAATAATAATAATAATATTCAGCTTTACATCTCGGACGTCTCTAAGCGCTTTACATATATACTATAGGATTTCCCGGCCAAATTCGCGTGTTTGTCATTCGAATTCATTTACTTTGCATTTAAGTTAGCGCAAATCGGCTTTGCCATGCCAATTATCATTCAATTTTCCAGTTTTTGTATTTAATTTAGGATTTTGGTCGAAGGATTTCATAGATCTGTCATTCAATTTAGAAACTGCTCAACTAGCATTCAAATTAATATTCACTTGCCGAAGCGTAGTTTTTATCATTCAAATTAATACCTGTCATTCGTATTCGCAATATTTTTATTCAAGTTAGGAATGTTAGGGGGAAGAATTGCAACAAACTTTTACAGTTTTTAAATAATGCAGTTAAAATGCATGATTTGCCATTGGGGTCTAAGCTGTTATTCCATTTATTTCTTTTCAGGACAATGCAGATGGGTGTATAGTCAGACATAAAGTAAAGAAGGGGCGAAATCAAGGGATATGGCATTTCTGCACGGACATGTTCATATACCCGGGAAAGGTGGGGATACCCTCAATCGCCCCTTTTTACTACAGACTCGGAATTTTACAAAATTAATTCACATCGTCTCTTATACCCAGCACACCCCTCTGTTTTTCTTAAAGAGTTTCATAGTTTACTTGCCCGCCAGCAGATCGATGGCTAAAGACATGGCTAAATAATGAATCATGTTCAAATTGTTGACTCTAGTCCATACCTCAGTCACAATATTGTACCATTCTTCCATAATGAAATTATGATAAATTTATGATGAAACATAAGACAAACAACTTCCTTACATGAACATTTACAAATATACTAAGACCCTCAGGTCCGTAGATGCAAGTCGTTTTTTCCTTCTTAACAATCAAACTTAAATGCTGATGAATATTAGATAAATCTAATAAGTATAAGTGTATAAATGCAAGAAAATTAACTATGATGAAATACACATGAAAAAACAATCTTGAAAGAAAAAGAATGAGCTATAAAAAGTGTGTAATAAACGAGAAATGTATATTGACCATCAATTTAAGTGCACAAAGTGTTAATTTGAATGCTACAAATGAATTAGAATGCTAGAAGTACACCGTCGCGTTGTCAGAAAATCGTGTTGCGCCAAATCGAATGACCAAATAGCGAAAGAAGCACATTGTTCATTAATTTGAATGAAACATACGTAGATTCTAACGAAAATTCCATAGATTTGAAAACTAGAAAAGGGAATATAAACCCGAGATATACCTGACTGCACTAAAACCGTCGAATTTGAACGCAAGACAAATTAATTTGAATGACAAACTCGCGAATTTGGCCGGGAAATCCTATATTACCCCGGTCATTGGATTCAATGCTTGCCCGCACACAATGTGTGCACAATCTCGGACAACTGTTTGACCAACAATGACGGTCACATCCTACCGGGTACCCATTTTAACACCTTGGTGGTGAGTATTAATTAAGTGTAGGTTAATATCTTGCCAAAAGATATTAGTGCCGTGTCGGGATTCGAACCCTCGACCTACGCATCTCCAGTCAAGCGCCTTAAAGCACTCGACCATGACACTCCCACGGCAGGGAAACCTATAACATTCAGGTCACGCAATCCTAAATAATAATGTCTTCCTCGTTATAATTGGGTGTTTTTTTTTTTTGCAATCATTTAATAATCTAGTTCAATGACGTATTTAGCAGTAAAGGGTTTCACTGTTTTAAAACCCGATTGACTGAATCATACAAAGAAAAAAAATCACTTGCCATTCAATCATGTGACCTTAAATAAATCCTGGATCCGCCTCTGATTCAATTGTCTTGAAATCCCACGCACTCAACCTAGATACTTATTATAGTATGCCAACATTTACGAGTGCTCAACATCGTCATGCAATAACTGTATGTCATCAAAAACATTTTGAAAATAAGTACCATACAAGACAACAATACAATTAAATGCCGACTGCAGACGAGTCAGTCAACTCGTTGGTCCGCAATACCAATCAGGGGCGGATCCAGCCGGCAGCGAGGGCGGGGTCCCAACTTCTTTTCTTTTTGCTCAACGGGGGCGGGGGGGGGGGGGTGAGCACTGAATATATATTTTTTTACTCTACACCCCCTTCCCTTGAGTAACAAAAAAACAAAAACAAATTGTGGTTACCATGTTTTTAAAACTTTTTTTTTGCCAGGGGTGGGGGCCCGACCCCCTGGATCCGCCACTGATGCCAATGGTGTGATAGGATTCAATGATTGCTCAGCCAGTAGGCCTATTCCGCTAACTGGAAACAAGGAGATGAGGTGAAAATGGGAGGTAGTAACAATAATTGCGAACGGTACTTGACAACTCTATTGAACAAGTTGAAAATATTCCACATCCCTGTAGACCTGGGGGTGTTGGAGCACGGGGAGAGGGTGATTATGACTACCTCCAATTCCATAATAGTAATAATCAACTACATGTATTTAATGCTTTCACACGGCGCATTTCAACCCAGAAGAGGTTCTCAAAACAAACTAATATACATAATTATACAATCATAAATAATATAGATCAGGGCCCCATCTTACAAAGAGTTACGATTGATACAAATCAATCGTAAGTCTTCCAATTAATCGCAAGTTTGCAGCCTCCTATCTCTTATGTACACAGTCGCGATAAACTTTATAAGACGGGGCCCATTAGTGAACTTATTACAATAATATAAGTGTGGGAATATTAAAAGAACTAAGAAGTTTCTAAATTATTAATGTTTTGTTCAAATATAGAGAGCAGGATTAAATAAAAACCAAATAACATAACCAGGTATCGGAAGACCAAGCTAAAGTAGGGAATGTATTGCAAATCGTAACATGAATTTATGTACTGCACTTGAGAAATGTATCATTATTGTATAATGTAAGCTATTCGAAACAGGGAGCATTTTTACTGTTGCTTGAAAAGCTCTGGACTAGTTTGAGATCTGAGTGATTGAAGAAGTACTTTATGTCCAATATGACTGGACATACTTGAGCAGAATGTTCTTACGCGGCTTCACCGTAGCTTCTGGTCCTACTTTGGTTCATCTGGAGCAGATTTTGAGAAGCAGATCTGAGAGTTCTTGATGGGACGTAAGGACTGATCATTTCTGATAATATCACTCCATACCACATTGCTCTTACCGATTATGGTATTGCACGATCTCGTTATTTTGTGCAGTGGATAATGCATATTTAAGTCATGTCCTCTTTATTTTGTTCAATGGATAATGCGTGCTAATTACTTGATAAACCTTCAAAAACTTGCCCGATCGAATTAATTTCTCTTCTGATTCTCCATCTCACAAGCCTTCAAGGCAAATTGTCACGAAAATTAATGTACGTATAATGCTGGCCATATAATAGCAATATCAGGTATTTGAAGTTTTATTCATAACACCAGAAACTGTGTACACGAAACAGCAAGATACGGTCACATAAAGCAGGGTAATAGGATATGATGCCCTAACTATTTTTCTTTTAAATAGTGCTTTTAGCATGTTCAGCATAATCCGGAGAATAAATTTGACCATTACAAATATAGCTACTAACAGAAAAAAGGATGAAAGGGAACACTGTTTTATTGTCATTGTAATAAAAGACAGCATATGAAACAAAATTATCATGCAATCATATTCTAGTTAAATTCATGATGATATTAATGATGTTTTTGCTTTACCGAGTCTTTATAGAAAGGATCTGAATAATCGCCCTTCAGCATTATCACGTTGTCTCCTTGAAATCATACTTGGCGATAATGAGGTCGCTCTTCTATAGTATAGTTTCGATAATTATAGCCTAATGATGAATTAATAATCGATATGCTCTACATTGTATTTTCTATGTTATAATTTAAAAGCTATAACGATTCACCCAGGAAAAAAAAAACACCCTCAAAATTAACCTTTTTTCTCTTCCCGTCGAGAAATTACAAGATTGACTAAATAATTCGCGTTTTATGTTTAATATTATATGCAAGAACTAATATAAACACAGAGATTAGAAATGTATATACAGTCAGGGGCGTCGCTAGACCTTTTTCAGTAGGGGGGGGGGGGGGGGTGTAGAGGCCAACGATTACCGACAAAACTAGCCACCAATTACCGACAAATTAAATGTCCAATATCTGCAAATTCAACCCTATATAAACCTGGGGCCGAAGGCTAAATTGTTTTTCCTATGGACTATCTATAGTACTTGCATATGCGCAAAATGGTCATTTTCCTCGACGACATAAATATACGAATATACGAAATATACTATATATTTTAATGCAGGCGCGGAGCTAGGATCTTATTTTAGGGAGGGGCGGTAGTGGGCAAGAGAATCACTTAAAAGCGCGCTCACTAGGGGGGTGTGGGTGATGGGCCTCCCGCGCGAAGCGCGTAAGCTTAGACGTTTCCTTAAATTATTAGGAAAAGAAGACGATTAATTGTACCGTTTTCGACT
Organism: Strongylocentrotus droebachiensis; assembly: GCA_035222895.1. NCBI lineage: Eukaryota > Metazoa > Echinodermata > Echinoidea > Camarodonta > Strongylocentrotidae > Strongylocentrotus > Strongylocentrotus droebachiensis. The sequence continues at coordinate 60,465 of JAVYIG010001819.1, forward strand.
GTTAATCCTTGGCTGAATAAAGTTTCCCCCCTCCCGCGCAAAGCGCGAAAGCTTTGACGTTTTATTAAATTATTATAAAAAAGAATACGATTTGCTGTACCGTTCTCGACTGTTTATCCTTGTCTGAATTCAGTTTCCCCCCCTCCCGCGCAAAGCGCGGAAGCTTTGACATTTCATTTAATTATGAGAAAAAGCAGACGATTCGATCTACTGTTCTCGACTCTTAATCCTTATTTGAATGAAGCTTCCCCCTCCCGCGCGAAGCGCGGAATTTTTGGCATTTCATCACAATATAGAGAAAGAAAGACGATTCCTCTTACCGTTTTCGATTCTTATTAAGCCCTATTCATCTGAATTCAGTTTCCCCCTCTCGCGCGAAGCGCGAAAGCTTTGAGTTTTCCTCAAATTATTAGAGAAAGAACACTATTCGTTGTACCGTTTTCGACTCTAAATAAGCCCTATTAAGATTGTCTGAATTCAGTTTCCCCCTCTCGCGCGAAGCGCGGAAGCTTTGACGTTTCCTTAAATTATTAGAGAAAGAAGACGATACGTTGTTCCGTTCTCGACTCGTCTTAATGAATTTTTTCCCCTTCCGCGCAAAGCGCGGAATTTTTGGCATTTCATCACAATTTAGAGAAAGAAAGACGATTCATCTTACCGTTTTCGAATCTTATTAAGCCCTATTCATCTGAATTCAGTTTCCCCCTCTCGCGCGAATCGCGAAAGCTTTGACTTTTCCTCAAACTATTAGAGAAAGAACACGATTCGTTGTACCGTTTTTGACTTTTAATAAGCACTAATTGTCTTAATTCAGTTTCCCATTCTCGCGCGAAGCGCGGAAGCTTTGACATTTCCTTAAATTATAGGAGAAAGAAGACGATTCGTTGTACCGTTCTCGACTCGTCTAAATGAAATTTTTCCCCTCCCGCGCGAAGCGCGGAATTTTTGGCATTTCATCACAATTTAGAGAAAGAAAGACGATTCATCTTACCTTTTTCGAATCTTATTAAGCCCTATTCATCTGAATTCAGTTTCCCCCTCTCGCGCGAATCGCGAAAGCTTTGACTTTTCCTCAAACTATTAGAGAGAGAACACGATTCGTTGTACCGTTTTTGACTTTTAATAAGCCATAATTGTCTTAATTAAGTTTCCCATTCTCGCGCGAAGCGCGGAAGCTTTGACATTTCCTTAAATTATTAGAGAAAGAAGACGATTCGTTGTACCGTTCTCGACTCGTCTAAATGAAGTTTCCCCTTTCGCGCAAAGCGCGGAATTTTCGGCGTTTCATCACAATATAAAGAAAGGAAGACGATTCGTTGTACCTTTACTGACTCTTAAACCTTGTTTGAATTTAGTTTCCCCGAAAATCTTAAACCTCTGATTTCTTTAGCTGATATTATAGGAAAGTGAAACTTCGAGAAAATACAAGTATTGTAGTTGTAGTCACTCTCGAAGTCGTCACAGCGGATAAAAAGTCACAGTTCGTAGGGAAGAAAACTTGTCGGCCGACCGACAATATACATCTCACCGACTTCAAACTGTTGCATTGATATAGTACACGAGGATCGAGCAAGAATACCGACACAGCTGACCCGACACATCAACATATTTACTCGTGTCTTTCTTGCTCCCTCGACGAGACGACTCCACACAACAACCACCTTCTCTCTTTTACTCCCACTTCTCCTCTCTCAGCGGTGTGGGGGGGGTGTCGCACCCCCCACACCCCCCTTTGGCGACGCCCCTGTATACAGTAGGTTTGCGGGTGCACCATGTGAGAGAGAGAAGGAAGATTGAGGAGTCCTGAAAAGTCCATGCAAGCCGATACTTACAATCAGTAGAAAATTTATGTTTTCATTTGGTTTCATAATTTGGGCAAAATAAAATTTAGATGGATGGAGATATATCACTGTGTTGAACGATTACTACTCCTCTGGGTAGATACAATGTATGAATAAAATCTCTTTTGGTGCATAAAAAGTAATCATTTTACCTCCCGACGGTTACAACTAATTCTTCAGAAATCAGAAATGGATCTCATCGCATGGACAATCACTATGCACAAGCACGCGAGTCTGTGGTCAACCAAATTAAAATTAGAATTGATGTTTGAGTCCACTTTTGTCTTGATAGAAAAACAATCTCGTCAATTTTCTTTGCTTTGGTTCTTTTCAAGATTTCCTACATGTATATTGCACTCTAAATTCTGGTTTGGGATTCGAGTACTTATCATGCAATGATTCTGTTCAGCAGTATGTTCACGTCATGGGATTGTAAGATTAGATAAATTCTCATTATGACGTCACCACTACGTGATGGAAAAGAGCATCTTTCATCTAGGGAACAAGGCGCATTTTAGTGTCATGCATTGCCCTAAAATGTCCCGCTAATGCATATCCGGATGTTTATCGTATCCCTGCGACATCACTCGTTGCATGATAATTTCTTGATATCCTTTTGGGAGAACATGACTGCATTTTATTGAAAAAATAGAACGACTCCGTACTAATAAAATGCCTGCCTAATGACACCTGACTAATGAAGTAATGAGAACTACCATTAGCACCGAATGAAAGCCTTTTTTTATTGCATATTGCGACTAAAGTTGTGTGGAATCGTTCAAACAAATTATGCATTGGCATCTATCCTTTTTTAGTGTCTCATATATAAATCGCAGAGCGGTAAAACTGTGTTTTATTGTTGTGTTGGAGATCTAACATCAGAATGATCGACGATCAGCTTTCCTCAATTAGCTTTTAAAATAAAACGGATTATTGTTATTGGAATACTGGTGAAAAGGGGTTCTAATAAAAACGATAATCAAAGCGTATCTAAATAAAGATGTATCTATCAAATTAAAGCAAAACTCTAATGGGATTTTTACAACCCAATTTTAGCTCCGGGCCGGTTACAAAAGAAATTGTGTATAGAGCAAATCAATGAATATCACATACATTTATAAGTATCAATATTCGCTTCAATTCGGTGGATCGTTCACAAAAAAAGAAAAACAAAGAAAAGAAAGAGAGAGGGAGAGCCTATTGTTTCCTCTTTAGTCTTTAAAAAAAAAGAGTAAATACTTGATTCACTTGTATAAAAATGTTATCTAACAAAATACAATTCTATCATGGATGATGAGGAGAGGGTGTTTTTTTCTTCTCCACAATGCTCTTTTCTGCTCCATTATGACTTCGACTTCTTCATGATACGCAACTGTCAACTTGGAATTCATAAACTATCCCTTCCTGATATATCAAGTGTCTGTTATATTATTTTGTATTCATTATTCACCATGAAACGAACCGTCACCATAATGATCATCCCTCGGCCAAAATATTCCGGGAACAGAACCAGGCGAAATCTTCAGCGTGTGAAACGTTACAAGAGAAAATATAGGATTTCTTCGAAGCGTGAAATTTATCTACATTAATATTCATAGCGAACAATATGACAAATATTATGATGATCTTTTGGGGAAGAAGTCCATAAATCGTGAAATTTAAATCCGCGCTCGACGCAAAATAGTGTAACTCATCTTGAAACGGGATCCTTTCGAGAAGCAATATCTATCTTAACCGCTTGACTGGTGTGATTTCTAAGTCATCGCATCTAATTCGATAGTTCATGTCGTTTTTAAGGGGCTATAAAATGATGAAAGGAAATTGCCCTTCGATCATTATTTTTATTACAAAACATTTAAAAAATGCTTTTTTAGAATCTTTCGACAAACTTGTTGAGTTCAAGAAAAAATAAACACAATTTAAAACACAACAACTATTGATTTGGTTGATTTTGAATTTTTTTCCTCCTTTAGAGATTCCATATAGTCGAGAAAGTGTCGCTAAACTTCTCGTACAAGTGCTGCATTTCTTTAGTGAAGTGATGCTTTAGTATGATGATGTTCAACCTACAAATTAAAATAAATCATATAAGTTCCTAAACAGTATTTTCTTTTATAAACTGTATTCTCTATTGTCGCATAACAATATGACAGTATATTTTCTTTGGTAAAATGTCTTTATCTCCGTTATGTTTCATTACAAAAGCATGTTAATGAAAACTGCAACGGTTTATCCTATTATCATGATTTCACCATTTTTAAAAAGTTTAGAAAATAGTCAAGAGCGGTGTTACTTGGTGGTACATGTATTATGTTATCACACACTAATGCAGGTAATTCAAATACACGTTCAAGTTCAAGGCAAGTTCACGTTTATTCAAACCAAATCAAACATAAACAATGGTACAAGATATAACAGCAAGGAACACAAGAATGATAGGTTTGGGACCCCAGTGAAGCACAGCTTATGAACAGTAGACTATAATTATACAGTAGGTATATAATGGCAAGGAGTAACATATTACAACGAGTATAACTCATGTGTATGTAACAATGTAACAACATAACAAATTATGCAGATGAGTATACCCCCACCCCCAATTACAACACAAACACAAACACACACACCCACACACACGCACACACACATAACATACACTTCATACATGGCTACCTCATCTTGTTTTATACATTCATGTATCAGATAGCAATCTGATCATGAACACGTAAGTGTTCACATTCTAGTGCCTATAAAAGTATCCATAATAAATTAAACCGCAAAATACACTGATTATCTAAATATCTTTAAATATCTTTAATTAGTAGGCGGAAACCATAGATACTTGTATAACATCGTCTATTTATATTTTGTTACAAAACATATAATTACGTTCTGGATGACTTCTACCAATACTGCAAATCATAAATATCAGATTTAGCCGGAATTTCAAGATGATGTTGAGTATTGTTCGTGCACCTATATTGTGAAAGAAGTTGTCTAGGTTATTTGAAAGGTTCATTACTGATTTTTTTTTATGCTGTTTTGAACAAATTACAATGATACTAAAGTTATTAATGATCTTGCTGAAAAGTCACTAATGGAAAGTAATGAACACGGATATGGGTCTTCACTCAATGATGTTGCTTCGGATGCGATCCAATTTTTTAACTCGTATTCGTTATAATTGGAATAAAGTAACACTTTAAGGGCAATTCTTGTCACGTGACATTGATTCCGTCATATTAATTCACCAAGGATTTTTTAAACAAAATTGAGAAGGCTTACAATTTTTTTTTGCTTTTATCCCATCTCAATTTTCTCTTAAAAATGTATAAAGAACAGATGAAACAATAGTAGGCTTCTAGAACACCACGAGAAACAAACACGCAACACGTCTTTTTTATTTGAGCCTGCAACTCGTTTATGTAAACTGTAACCCTTTAGTCATTGATAGCTGACTAAACCACATAATCTTGGTAACAAGTATTTATGTAGCAATTATTACATTTGAAACAAATGGTTTAATATGAAACAAAATGATAACAGAATATAAGTTTTATCTGAAAAAATGTTACAGTTATAAGAACCTTACCTGATTATTTACTGATTTCGTTAAATATGTATGACAACTCGATCACAGATATTTTTAAAAAATCAACCTGAGGCCATTTCAGTAGCCCTGTCCTTCACCAAATAAATATTCGAAGGTTACAATGTTGATGTAATTCATAATCTAAACATGATTTATACGTGATGTCCCAAAATGGCCCTCGTGTTGAATTCTCTAATGCTTTGCGATCGTGTAACAATCTTAATTTTATTATCGGGGAAACCTAACTCTGACATATTTTAGACGTTGCTCTGCATGGTTTCACAACGCTTCTACAATGTGAGTTGGGTAAGACTGCGACTCGGAAAGAAAAAACGTGAATATCTTTGGGGTCACGTAAAAAAAGTTTAATTTTAAAAGCACGGACAGACGGATGAATTCATTCTTGCGGTGCAGATGCCTGAAAAACACAAACTAGACAGATATTTTCAACCGGTGGCGCTACCATACCTTTGCCTGGGGAGGGGCAAAATATCAGAGCTTAGAGTAAATAAGTTAAGCAAGGGGGTACCAGCCCTAAAAAATAAATATTATTCTTTTATTACCGAGCAATAATTTTTTGAATAGAATGTGTTTATGTTTGATGCGATTCAGAGATCAATACTCCATTGACTGTTGTTTTCTTGGTTCGAAAAACGTCAGGAGGGCAATTTACTCCTCACCCCCCTTCAAATACCCATGTGTATCCAGCTCTACAAACATTAAGATTGTAAGATGATCGTCTGCTTTTACCCTCGCCCCCCTTCTTAAAAATACATTGATAACTCATGCTGAATAAATCTAGATGCATGAAGCAATATCAACCACGGCTTCTTCTGTTTTATTTTGCTTGTAAACACTCCCGATCGCGTAGTTAGGTCAAACCTGTGGTTTCATCTTAATAATAATAATAATAATAGTGGGTTCTTGTATCAGCGCTCATGTCAGTCAGATTTGAGTTATTTTGTATTGTGTGGATTCATTATGCTACTCTGCCAACAACAAAAAAAGCGGATCCACAAAGTCATGTTTTTGTAAAACTGTGAAGTCATGAAATAAACATTATACTGATTGAACAAAAATATTAATGAATGACCCTGTATTGAGCACCGTTGTGAGTTTGGATGTAATCACCACTGAGAGGGACAGACAGAGCTGGGAAAATGGAGAGGGAGCGAGAAAGAGAGGGAGAGAGAGAGAGAGAGAGACAGAGAGAGAGAGAGGGAGAGAGAGAGAGAGAGAGAGAAAGAGAGAAAGAGAGAGAGAGATAGAGAGTGAGAGAGAGTGAGATCAAAAATCTGTTACCCAGGTGATATTATAAAAACAGATATTTTGATTTGAATTTTGCCTTAGTAAGCCTTACATCCTCGATTTGAAGCCTTTCACGTATTAATCGTTACATGATCTTCTGACCTAATTCCGCAAATCAATTTTGCATTATGCTTCTCGTTTCTTGACCTTAGAGAATTAAGTGGTCTCATATTCAAATATTTTCACTTACAAGTATAAAGGGCAGAGGAGCGAATCTCGTCAAAACTGGAAAAGTAACATCGGGAGTAAGGCAGACTTTAGGACACGCAGTTACAAATTTGCTTTGTAATGTTCCATAAGGACGGTTTTGTTACTGCTAATGTTGTGTAGAAATTATATTGTCGATCATGTCAGCCGAAATAAAAAATGAACTTGCTGTCTGAGGAGACGTCAGATGTGGAAAGGTTAAAGAGAGAAAGAGATGTGAGGGGAGAGGGGAGGGGAGAGTGAGAGAGAGAGAGAGAGACAGGGAGAGAGAGTTATTGTCCCTCATTGGGTATACAAAGAAGTAGCAAAGAATTCATTTGAATTTATATGGAGGGGAAACGATCGAATTAAACGGGCAATAATGTATCAGGATTATGACTTTGGGAGATTAAGAATGATTAATTTTGAAATGACCGTTAAAATACAGCGCATAATGTGGATAAAACGTCTTTTATATGGAGAAAAAATTTGGGATGGAAATTGTTTTTTGATTATTGCTTACAGTTTGTGGGTGGTAGATTTATTTTTGTATGTGATTATGATATAAAAAAGATTAAGTTCGTTTTAGATATTCCACGGTACTATATGGAAATGTTGCAAGCATGGCAAGAGACAAATAATTTAAGATATTTGGACGGTTATATGAATCCAATTATTTTTAATAATAGGGATATATGTATAAATTGAAAAACTATATTTCATAGATACTTGTTTGAAAAAGAGATTGTTCAAGCGAATCTCTTGATTGAGAAAGCTCATGTTAAGTCTGTTCAATATTTTGTGAACCTCGGTATGAAAGGTAATCATTTGTATGTGATTATTGATATTTATGATGTGGTACCCAGGTTATGGAAAGAAGATTCAGGGTCAATACAATACCTCGATGTTGATGTTTTAAGCTATAATACTTATTCTTATATTTCAGGTTTAAAAAACAACAGTTTTTAGATGTTGGTTCAAGAACAATTTATGATTATTTTATAAAAGTACTAGAGCAAACGTATTACTTGCAGGTAAGGTATGGGCAAAATAAGTATGATTTTTTTGTATTGAGAAAGAATTAAAAGATATATTTGTTAGACCAAGAATTACTCTACTCATTATAAAACAACGAGAATTTCAATTCAGATTATTGCATGGAGCCATATATACTAATGAGCATCTTCATTATTTTGTTGGCGATAATTTATGTTCATTTTTATACAGGAAACGGAAACGTATAAACATTTATTTTTATCCTGCGGGAGCGTTTAAAGGATATGGCAGGCTTTAATACAACTTTTTTAGTTAAATGAAATTAAAGATGTAAACTGGCGAGATATATTTGTTGGGTTGGCAGGCAGTTCATATAGAATTAACATATGTAATACTATAATTGTCATGGTTAAGTATGTTATATTTATGTCAAGATCGGGGGAGGGGGCAAGTACCAACTTTAGAAAAAATGAAGAAAAGCATGTTTAATTATAGGGATGAGGAAAAAAATAGCCATTAGAACGGGAAAGCTGGAATTACATTTTCTAATTAAGATTTGTTTTTCCTCTCCACCGTGAGCTTGTTAAAGTGTAAATCTATTTTGCGGCCTGTTTAACTTAATTATTTAGTATATTTTTCTTCAGTTGAGAATGTTTGCAAACATCCACTGAGTATGTGTGTGTTTGTATGTGGATGCGTGTGGGTGAGGGTGGGTGCATGGGAATGTGCGAGTGTGCGTTTGTGCATGTGGGTTTGTGTGTCACAAAAGGTAATTATGGAAAGCAATGGTTGGAAAGCGGGTACTGGAGGAGGCAAACGATTTGCCCTGTATCTTTTGGGGTGGACGGGGTGGGGGTGTATGAGTTATCATTGGCTGAAGTATGGAATGTGGGTCATCCTTCCGTAGATACCTAAAGGCACTCCACTTGTTAGAGAGTAGAGAAAATACGATGGAGGAAGAAAGAGAAAACTGCTAATTGAGGAACTGCTAATACCCGCCAGTATCGGAAACAAAATAATATGGAGACAAAAAGTTTAAGTAACTGTTCTAGGAAATCTGCATCCTTGAATACCACCGAATATCTACCCTTTGACAATAACCCCCGGATAATACACGTTAAAACAAGTACCTTTTAATTATCTGCCCTAGGGGTAGTATATTTGGGGGTAATTGTCCTAGAGCTAATTGTTCTTCAGCAGGTATAGAGTGAGTATAGTCCTGAGGTAATTGCCCTAGAGGTACCTGACCGACGAATATAGGCGTCTGAGGTACATGTTCTCGTAGGAAAATGTCTTGCGGTAGTGATCCAGGATAAAAGATCAGGAGGTATAATCGCATGGAGTCATGGACCCCAAATAAAGGTGTTTATCGTCTCGTGGGGACGTGATTGCAAATACATACAAGACGTGTGTTCTGATGACAGGTTGGTTATCCGGCAATTGATTATGAACAGTAATTTGAAGAAGTTAACTGGCAATATTTCATAAATCTTTTAAGAGCTACGTGGGAGAAAATCATAAAGGGAAAATGTTTATTATCATAATGGTCAGTGCTATTTGATGCATGTTTTTCGTGAAATCCAAAGCCAAATTGAATAGAAGGATTTTTCTTGTCTAAACGTCCGGACGTATCTACAAGTGCAAATCAAAGTTCAAAGCGAATTCATTTTCCTAAACATTATTTTGTATCGTGACGACAAGATTATGAATCGGTGTGAATGCAGCAGGCAATATGAAAAAAAAAACTTGCACGTGTAATGGACGGTGTATTTTCTCGTCGCCCTTCATTAGTATGGAAACTTGATCTCCTGCCCTCTTTGAGGAGCCCATCTCGACCTCTTTGCACTTACTGATTCGGCCGTGTTAAGGAGTCCCTAATGAAACCGATTAAAAGCAAAATGCATCCACGCCAAATTATGGCGAGAAAGAAAATCACGCGCCCTCCGTAAAGTCGTCTACACTTATGAGTTCTATCTTCGAGTATCGTGTGACGAAAAGACGTGGTTCGTTGGAAATAGGTTCGCTATTAACGTATTTATCCCGGCTTTTGTTACACATGTTGATGACCATAGATGAAGCACGTGACATAATTAGTGCGGTTGTCATAAAGGGAGCTGTCCCATGGGATCGTGCTAGGAGGTGGATGTTCATTATCTTCTAGTCCATCTACTTACCTTAATCATCGACGTAGGTGGATCACTTTTAAAACAATTTGCTCCAGGTTTCTTAATTGGTCACACTATCAAGCTAACCGTGATCATCAATATCTTAATTTCATTCCAAGTCAACCAAACATTGGTATACCTCATAATGTTTTCGTACTAACCTAATCTAAAAAAAGATATATCTCCAAACAAGAGTAATTGCATGACAGAGAAGCAGACGGAATTCTTATTAAAAATGACGCCGAGTATTTCATCTAAATGTAAATGAAGACGACTCTGCCGAACTTGAATCAACAAAAAACATTTACATGCTGACAACTGATTCATATCTCGTTAGTAAGACATACAGGCTAAAGAAAAACACGAACTCACTGTTTGAATAATAACTAATGTGGTTAAACATGCAATATGAGTACTTATTTGAAAAACTAATTTTATCTAAGAGGAAAGTAGGTTAACAAAATGAGCATGAGTGTAAAAATATAAAACGTGATGAATGGCGGCATATCTTTTGACGTCTGGTTTTTAAATTGACCAAACAGTATGTTATTACAAATATATTTCAAAATGGTATTTAGAGCGAATAATCTGAAAATGTCGGTTTTGTGAGATTTTCGAAGATAATATCAACATAATTGCCTAACGGCTTACTTGTTGAAAAGAGGATTTGGTTTTGGGAAGGCCAGCAAAACCGAACTGTCTGATTTTATTTTTAAAGCCGTGCTTCCATGTTATAGGGTCCTTCCAGTGTTAACTTTATATCTGACTTCTAAAAATAAGCTAAAATTTGTAATTTCAAGCATTACTATGCATTTTGTAAGGTCAACTGAACGCATTATAAATGGAAATTGAATGTACTTATTGGTAATTTATTGCTAGTGACGGATAGTTAAGTCGTATTACTGTACACAATACGATACTAAATGTTGTCATATCAAATCATACCTAATTATAAGGCATAAATGGTATCCTGCAAATATAGTCTCGAATCATATGATTTCCATTTTGTATTATTATTTGATGGCCATAGATGCCTTTACCCATTGTTTTCTACGTCATTTAGAAACACGTCTAAAATTTCTAGGCAAGGAGAAAAATATGTGAATATTTCATTAAATGTATTATTTGTTTAAAAAAAACGTGTGGCAGTGATTTTTCTACATGAAAGTTTTCGGGGGATTTTCGAGTATAAAGGGAAATTTCGTTCAGAAATGTTATGTATTCTCTCGCTCTAGTTTGTTGGTTCGTGTTCTTTTCACCACAGCTTGAACCCATCGACTGTTTAATTAAAGCACTGGTACTCGGTATATATCAACCTGTATTTCTATTCTTTTGTTTTAGTAATCATGTGAAGAAGTAGCCATACTTGGGTAAAAAGAGTTTTGGACGAACAAACTGACGGTCATTGGAAAAAGTTGTTTTATGCCAATACTAAACAAATAGGTGGAGTGTGTATATTCTTATGTAATTTTGTGGGAAGTGATTTGAATTACAGCGGCATAAATGGATTTTGGAAAGATGTTCTTTTGCATGGTCACACTACAGGTACTACAACCCCGTGAAATTTAAAGATATTATGAATCAATCGCTATGGAATAACTCTCCTATTAAAATAGATGGAAAAATAATTATGTATAAAAACTGGTATGATAAAGGAATTTTGTTTGTAAAAGATATAATAAAAATAGATGGATCATTTAAAACTTTTTTGGAGTTACAGGAAATTTTACAGTTAAATCAAGGATGTTATTTAGAACATTTTGCATTGCTATTTTTTATGAAAAAAGAATGGAAAAGAATATTGAAAATAGGTGATTTGGAACAAGAACGAGAAGAAGATGGATATATAAAATTTATTAGATTGCAAAATATTTCATTTATAAAACAAAGTATGAAGAAAAAAATCTTTCATTTTTACGTTTTACAAAAGAACTAGATTTTCTTCAACAAGTAGAATATATAATTGCATTCAGAAAAGGAAAACAGAATACACACAAACAAAAGTGGAGACCTCTAATTTATTTTGATTTGATATTTGATATCTAATTAATTCTCTTACATGATCATTTGTTTACTTTGAATTGTATTGTATTGTATTTGTTATGCAGATCGAATGTTATAATGAACAACGATTGTAAATATCTTTGATTTGAAGCAATACAAATATTTTTAAAAAATATATATATTTGGCGGACGTAGATGGTTGCCGAAAGTAAAATGCAAATGAAATTGGCATATGACATGACTGCTTTGTAGGGAGTGTGTGTACATAAAAGATCAAAAATAAGATACCTCACTCGCTCGCTATTATAGGCAGTTATAGCAGTTGTTCTGTTTTGCCAAAGTTCTGGTAAGAACATGATCGCAAAGATTTTCTTGAAATCAATTAAAGGGCAAATTATGCTATGCATCCCACAGAAGTCATGTTCGGATTACGTCATACATGATTGTCATGCTTACACATGTCAGTAGGTGATTGACAAGACTAGTGAAATTATATTAGATTTTCGAAAGTCTTTGCGATCGCGTTTTTGGTTGTTTTGATTTTTTAGAAAATATTATTTACAGCATATCACTAATTCTTTTAGGAACTTCATTTTTATCTATCAAATATCAATGATCCAATTACCTGCTACACTAATCAAGGCGTGAAAAAATAACCATGCAGGATCTTTGCCACACAAAACTTCTGTTCCAATTGCCTATAATGAAAGCAAACAAATTATTTGTAATGTAATTTTCATATAATTCCAAGTCCAGCCCTGTTTTCGATGCATTAACTAATAATAATAATTAATTGCAGTTTTACTTACGCGTCATTTTCTCGCTCATTTTGATAGGTCTTCTTCTTGTTTGTGTATCGCAGTCAGTCATGTAATATTGTTTGTCTTCTATGGCATCTTAGAAATTGTACAATCCTTAATGAAAGTTTAATAGTATATGAGAAGAAAAAAAATCCGCCAATCAACAATCATACTGCTATTAATAGTAAATAAAGCTCGATCAACATGTTGTGTTATTTATTTAATACTTTAAAAGGTCAGATGGGTGTAAGGAAAAAAGTTACTAGATCTTTGATAATTTTCAGTTTTCTCCGATTTGGTGTAGACATGAACAATAGGGCACAGGCGGGTCTTTTTTATGGGGGCGGGAGAAACGATTCACTATTTAAAAACAATTCTGACATGAAATTAGTGTGATCACATTTTTTAGTTGATAAAGCAGCACAACAAATCTTGTTTTAAAGCCGGGAGAACGGCATAACATTCTTCAGGAACATGTTGGGTCGAATGTTTTTCTTTTATGTACTTAAGGTGTTGTCAAAACTGTTTTACAATGGGCACAGGCCGATTATGTCCCCCAAGATCAGATATAATAGGGCCTACACATTTGTTCTACGAATTCACCGAAAGTGCTTTTTCACCTTATCAGTTTGAAGATCTCAAGTGTTCAGTAATGTTCGCGTCACACTGTCCCGAAATTGACACCGGATGAGATGGTCATATATACGAATATGGAATTTTGAATTTCGCACGAAGAGGGCCCCGAACTTAACCAATAGCCAAGCAACAGCCGAAGCAAGTATAATGCCTATAAAACCACACACAAAGGCAACAAGAAGATGATAATTTTTATTATATAGTAGTATTTTGCCCGTTGGCCACACGTAGGCCACACGATGCCTACACGACATCGTATTGAAAGTACGATGCGTATGAAGCCTTCGGCCGACCGTGGGAAATTCAATTGCTGATCGGGGATTTTTGATGCTCTGGGCAGGGGCGGCGGAGCGACTTCCAACGTGGGGGTGGGAGCCACCAACAAAAAGGGCACTTTCTAGAAAAAAAGGCACCTACACATTCTCTGGTATGCTTTCAATATTTGTTTCTCTTTACACATCATACGAGATATTGCTTGAGCATCATACTTTGCAGTTGGGTGTGATGGTCTGAATATAAGATTTGTGAGTCGCAGTGCGCAAAAATTACATCTTATAAAGAGGAAAAAACTAATCCTGTTGGGGTTATAAGCACATGCTCATAACAGAAAACTGAAAAAGACCTTTGATAAGTAACATAATTATATCATATATAAATATGAGTGAGTGTAGCGAGCGAGCTTTAACATGGGGCACGTTTAACTCTGAGAGGAAAAGTCAAAGTACAAAGGGTAATTATCAGAGGCGAAAATGGGGCACTTCTCATGCCTGAAAAGAGGCACCCACCAGTCTGAGGGATGAAAAAAGGCACTTATGAAAATCTAAATGGGCATTTGTCGACGAAAATGGGGCACTCATCAGATTTTGATAGGGGGCATTTGTAAGAGGTGAAAATGGGCATTTATGAAAAGGGGATAGGTCTCTTATTAGAAAGGGAAGGGGCACGTATCATTGTTAAAAAGGACATTATCAAAGGATAAAAGGGGCACCGACCAAATATGAAAAAGGGTACTTATGAGAATGAAAGAGAGGCACCGATCATTATTTGAAGGGGCTTTTAAGAGAAGGGGAAGTGGCTCTTATTAAATGGAAAAAGAGGCACTTTTTGAAATAAACGGGGCACTTATCAGAGATGAAAAGGGGTAATTATAAGAAGGAGAAGGGGGCACTTATGAGAATGAAAAAGGACACTTTTCATAGGTAAAAATGGGCATTTATGAGAAGGGCAAAGGGGCACATGTGAAAATAAAAGATGCGCTTATCGGAGATAAAAAGATGAAGTTATTAAAAAAAGAAGTGGCGTTTCTTACAAAAGAAAAGGGGCACTTGTCAAAGTAAAAGGGGCACCTTTCAAATTTGAATGGCGTTATTATCAGACGTGAAGGATGCACTTTTCAAACGTGAAAAGAGCACTGTTCGTATCCGTACTTACTAGATATTAAAATGTGCACTAATCTTTTCCTATGTAAAAAGGGGCACTTCTTGCGAAGTTGTGGGGGCACTTTCCTATGTAAAAAGGTTCACTTTTAGGGCATTGGAAAATTATGGGGGCACTGCCCCCCCCCCACCCGGAGCGCCACATCTGGCTTTGAGGCTGGCCTTTTATATGTCCACGTTACCATGACACATGGGAAACGCTTGAGCTATTCAAATTCGTCTGTCTTCGCCGACACCGTGGTCCCATCTCGATGTCATCGTACTATAATACAATGGCTACACGACGGCATTGCGAGGGCTTCACGTAGTCGTGTTGCCTTCCTCAGACCATCGGGCAGCTTCTTGTTTCCTTCGTATTGTCTTCGTGAGGCGAAAATGCCCAATGGCACCGATGATCACACGAAGTAAAGACTAAAATGACACGATTTGACAAGATGCCCTCACGATGGTCTTACGAAGAGCAAAATGGACACACGAATTCAACACGAAACGAAATAATTTTCACCCTTTCGCAAGGTGTTCCGGCATTTTTGGGGCATGCCAAAAACAAAAAGTCAAATGATGGGTGATGCCCTCACGAATTGCCCGATGTTTTTACGATCAGAGCCGAATTTGAACATTTCCTTTATCGTGTGTCCATCTGGTGTTAATTTGGGGACAGCGTGACGCAGGCATAGCCCTTAACCGACGGACTAAGCATCGCCCAGAAAACATAAAGTTTTACTTTTGTCGGTCATTATCTATTCCCACCCACGTTCTCTCTCTCTCTTTCTCACTCTCCATTATTTTTAACTGAGTTTGTGCACAAAAATGACGTTTAAAGATTCATTTTTTAAAGACCGATTTTCATCGCCCACCTTGTCCTTCTTATCCGTAATGGACTCGCCCGCTTGAAGCTAAATGACCTGTCTTGCTGCGCACGCATTAACCCCTCACTTAAACGACGAAACGCAATGAGAAAACAACGGGGGATGCTATAGTGAGCACGCTATCAACAAGTAGTTCTGGTTAAAAGCAGAGAGTTAAAGTGTCTACCTACCTCTGTATCTACCAATCTATTAATTGTCTTTTGCTACTCCAACAATTATTTAATTAGTCCGCTGATGATTTCTTCCATTTTAGCCGTCGTCGGGTTTCCTTTCCGCTTTTTTTGGTTGCGCCAATCAATCCACTTCAAGAGGGATCAGTGGTACAAAACTTCAGAGCAGCGTTTTGTAAATTAGCAGCAATTAACCGCCTGGTAAATTTATGAAATACCCAATGAAGGTGGTTTTGGTGACAGGGGAAACAAGTTTCGGAGAAACTCTGTAGGAACAAAGGAGTTCATATGAGCACTTCTTCAGTCTGATTTTCGATAAAAGACTTTCTCTCAAAGCGATCTCCCTCTGCCACATTGATTGTCTGCTCAAATAGGGAAGATTTGCTCGACAACGTGAACGCCGGCAATCGACGTTTCAACCATACACACAGACTAAAATGGCGTGTGCAATCAGACATAAAAATTCTTTTTATTACTTTTTAGTTCCCGTCTTACTTGCCTTGGTGCTTCTTTCATCCACAGTGGTTAGCGGTGAGTTTTTATTTTTGATTATTGATTATATTGGTAGTAGTAAGAATATAAGTAGTAGCAGTTAGTGTAGTCGTGGCAGTCGTAGTAGTAGTAGTAGAAGTACTAACTAATGTTATTACAAGTAGTAGAGTGAGTAGAGTGAGGAATAACAGTAGTAGAGGTTTTTGAGTAAGAGGTAGAAGTAGTAGAAATAGACTTAGGCCTAATGTAAGAGGTAGAAAGAAGTAAAGAAGAAGTAGTAGTGTGGCTTGTACTTATTGTGGAATTAATATTAGTAATAATAATAATAATACAAAATATATTCAGCTGCGCTGGTTCAGAGCTCTTTTAAAAAAAAACTAAATTCTACAAAATAGGATCTCTCAATTGAACAAATTTGTTTTTAATTTGGATTTCAACACATTGAGAGATGGAGTGCTTCGTATTTCTATTGGCAAGCTATTCCATAGTTTGGGGGCAGCAATAGTACTATTAGTATAGGATTTCCCGGCCAAATTCGCGTGTTTGTCATTCGAATTCATTTACTTTGCACTTAAGTTAGCGCAGATCGGCTTTGCCATGCCAATTATCATTCAATTTTCCAGTTTTTGAATTTGATTTAGGATTTTGGTCGAAGGGTTTCATAGATCTGTCATTCAATTTAGAAACTGCTCAACTAGCATTCAAATTAATATTAACTTGTCGGAGCGTAATTTTTATCATTCAAATTAACACCTGTCATTCGTATTCGTAATATTTTTATTCAAGTTAGGAATGTTAGGGGGAAGAGTTGCAACAAACTTTTACAGTTTTTAAATAATACAGTTAAAATGCATGATTTGCCATTGGGGTCTTAGATGTTATTCCATTTATTTATTTTCAGGACAATACAGATGGGTGTAGTCAGACATAAAGTAAAGAAGGGGCGAAATCAAGGGATATGGCATTTCTGCACGGACATGTTCATATACCCGGGAAAGATGGGGGTACCCTCAATCGCCCTTTTTTACAAAAGTAATTCACATCGTCTCTTATACCCAGCACACCCCTCTGTTTTTCTTAAAGAGTTTCATAGTTTACTTGCCCGCCAGCAGATCGATGGCTAAAGACATGGCTACATAATGAATCATGTTCAAATTGTTGACTCTAGTCCCTACCCCAGTCACAATATTGTACCCTTCTTCCATAATGAAATTATGATGAAATTGTGATAAATTTATGATGAAACATAAGACAAACAACTTCCTTACATGAACATTTACAAACATACTGAGACCATCAGGTCCGTAGATGCAAGTCGTTTTTTTCTCCTTAACAATCAAACTTAAATGCTGATGAATATCAGATAAATCTAATAAGTATAAGTGTATACATGCAAGAAAATTAAATACACATGAAAAAACAATCTTGAAAGAAAAAGAATGAGCTATAAAAAGTGTGTAATAAACGAGAAATGTATATTGACCATCAATTTAACTACACAAAGTGCTAATTTGAATGCTACAAATGAATTAGAATGCTAGAAGTACACCATTGCGTTGTCAGAAAATCGTGTTGCGCCAAATTGAATGACCAAATAGCGAAAGAAGCACATTGTTCATTAATTTGAATGAAACATACGTAGATTCTAACGAAAATTCCATAGATTTGAAAACTAGAAAAGGGAATATAAACCCGAGATATACCTGACTGCACTAAATCCGTCGAATTTGAACACAAGACAAATTAATTTGAATGACAAACTCGCGAATTTGGCCGGGAAATCCTATAGTATTAACACCAGTACTATTGGCAGTAGTATTCGTAGTAGACGAAATAGTAGTAGTCGTAGTTGCAGTACGAGTAATATTGGAAATAATTGGTGATGTAATCATGAGAGCGGTCTCTGTCCCATGAATTTGATGTCTCAGTTTTTATCTCGACTCCGAGACCTGAAATCTAAATGCAATTTACCCCAAAATTTCTTCTGCTTTAACCTCGAGACACCGGTTCTCGATTGCAACACTAGTAGCAGAAGAAGTAGTAGTTGTGATGTTGGTAGTAGTAGTAGTAGTAGTAGTAGTAGTAGTAGTAGTAGTAGTAGAAGTAGTTGTGGGAGTAGTAGTAGTAGTAGTAATGGAGGTAGTAATATTAGTCAGGGAGAAGTAGTATAAATAGTAGTAGTAGTGATAGTAGTAGTAGTAATGGTGGTAGTAGAATTAGTAGTTTTAGTATTAATAGCAGTAGTAGTTTTAGTAATAATAGCAGTAGTAGAAGGAGTATTAATATTAGTAGTAGAAGTGGTGGTGGTGGTGGTGACGTTGGTAATACTCTTTTAATGTAAATGAAAGAATATCTATTTTTAGTAGTTTATTACGGATCTCTAAATTTGGACAAATTCAAATCATAGGAGAATGCATTTTATATTAGTGGATGAATTACTCTTTTGAATGGGGATTCCACCGTTTGTAGAGCGGATTTCGATTTCTACTCCAACGTTTTCCTTAATATGACTATCCACACCTAGATTTTCACTTCTGTACATTGAGAGTATAGTACTTTAATAGAAGAAGAAGTCGTTATACCAATTGGGCTTAATACGTTTTTATTTCATTATATATCACCCTTTCCATATCAACCGTCAATAAAATGTAATGAAATAAACATAAAACTAAAGAAAAGTTAATTATCTATACTAGCATCAAATAAGATCACGCTCGGATGGGCACATTAATTTAATCGTTAGAACGTCTGATTACAAAAAATTGCAAAAAAGAGCAAGAAGCAATTCGAAAAACATGTCAATAAACATATGCATCTGTAAGACATTCTTGTTCAACAATGAAAAACAAAGAATGAGACATAATGAGGATGATTGAGCTCTGGATGTCAACTGTAGAGTCTGTAGTCTCATGACTACATGGTTCTGACAAGCAAGGTCAAGATGCCTCTTCTATCCACTCAAACTCGTGGACGAGCCGTAGGATACCTCCAACCCTAATTAAGATTTTAACGGGCAGATATCCCATTTTTTTTTTTTTTTTTTTTTTTAAGAGACTCAGTTATAGTTAAATGGTTATGTTAATTCATGCATGCAACCGAATGATTCCTATTGGATATCATCTTGAAAAGGATTAATTTACGTTTATTTTGATAGATAAAATATAGTTTATATTACATATTCATTATAAAATCTTAACTATAAACAGTCGCATTTTCTATTTTATGTATATATAGGTACATATATTTATATATATTGTCAGACTGATGGCACCTCCATCTAATCGTAATGGTTGAAAGAGCTATTTGAATAGCAAAAAAGTCAACAAATTAAAAAGATTTTAGGGTGGAACCACATGGCAAAATCAAATTAATTTCTCGATTTCTTCTAAAACTCTATCATATTCTGTGACGTTCTGTCATAATGGATTCATATTCAATATATGAGATCCTGAATGATCAAATGTAAAGAAAGATCACTGTACATTTATTTATTTCTTTACTATTATTTTCCATGATACTTTACTACATAAATTAGTATTAAAATATTCCTTAATATTACTGTTCGTTTTCCAAAATATGTTTAGTGAATTATGTGGAAGTTCACTATATACAGTCGAGCGAGCTGTATTTTGAGTAAGATTACTTACTGCCACAACTGATAATACTTTGTAATGTTACAATATAATTACAGGTTTGTACTCTAAATTGGTCGAGGTTTTTTTGTATTGTCTAAAAACAATAAATAGTATGATAATCGAGACGTCATTCGGCGTATCAATACGAGATTTCAACTTTAATCAAGAATTGCAGCCTGGCCTATTAGATTACCGAACGCTATAAAAAGCCAATTTTTACTATTGTTCAGTGATATATGTCTCTTTGTCTGTTTATTCAATGATGATGACCTGCTTTGCCAATCATACGATTCACCGTATCGACCAACTATTGTCAAGAAACTATAACATTTATCTTGTCAAGGTTGTCAACGATACTGCAATTGTGTACAGAATATTGTTTAAATACAATCCTATAAGCAAATGCTCAAGCAAAATAAATATTTTGCGATTGATCGTTTTAACCTTCTTTTCTTATTCATTGCTTTCGGGTATTCATGATCCGGTGTAATGGATGAAAGATAAAAAAATCCGATATTTCCAAGGAGATGTATAGAGATGTCTTTTGTATCAGAGAGCCTTTTTCAATATTCAGCAAAGTTCAATCGCTTTCCTCACGATGGCTAAAACGTAGTTAAAAGCATTACATACTACTTTCATTCAGCCCCAAAATAACATATTCCAACTGCAGTAGTTCATATCAGTGTCACTGTTTGCACGCCAAAAATCATTAGAGAGCCATTAGAGATTGTCAAATACCCCTCACATTTAACCCCTAAAAATACTTAGAGATTTTCCCAAAAGACGGAAGATAAAGTCGGTGATCATAAAAACCCTAAATGGATTCTGATATCCGCCCTATGAACAGATGCCTCATAAGTTCACTAAGGTTGTTTACCAACTTCTTGTAGGCCATAAACTAAGATATATAGGTCTGATGTTTATTCCAAAGTGTCAGAATCCATTGTGTTAGTGAAGTGCACAATCAAATTTGACATCACAAATAGAAGATGGTTACCAATGAAGATCTACGAAAAAAAACCAGAGAGAAAGAAAGAGATGATAGAAATAGAAACAGATAGGAGAGGGAGAAAAAGTTGGATAGGGGAGGCTGAGTAATTATGTATTTATAGATCAACTGATGATAGCAAAGATAAAACGTTTTATAAAACTTGTTTGTAAAGCGTATATAGGCTTTCAGAATGGATTGGTAATTGTTACCCTTTCATGCCTATATAGCTTTCGCTCCGTCAGTCATTATGGGCGCACATTGCGTTTCAAAAAATGAAATACGCATTTAACATAATATGGATGGAGAGAGAAAACTGCAGATAAAAATACATCGTTTAATGACCACTAAGATATTTAAGTTTGACTTAACTATGGCAGGCCATTCATGCCACTGTTTGTTCTCACCTTTTACTGAAATTGGTCTCTCAAGGGACGTACCGATCATGGTCACAAATTTACAGAATTTACTCTTTTTTATACTTCATTATTGAAGGAAAACTATTATCTAAAGATCACAAAGGTGAGAGCAAACTGATCTTAGTCTTTATGAAACACTCCCCTGGTGTAGAATCAACATTGTGATTGAGTGTCTAGTTAATAAACCACCAGGAAACCACTATACCACAATGCTCCTAAAAGTACCCTTAAACCATGGCTTACGCGATAAATGAAGTAGACATTTAGTTAGTAAGGATTAGATCATCGTATGTTGAACAAAATATGTGCTCATTTCTAAAATAGAGGTACCTTTTAAATTTATTTATAAAAAGCGCATACAAGAATCAGTCTCAACGGTGATGAGAAGGAAGGTTGTATGGGTGGTTCTGAATTTCTTTGAAATTACTTTCTGGTTTTAATTAGTATCATCAGTATGGACTGTGTTGACTAATTCTTCTATTCCTCAACGTTTGTCATTCAGGATTAAAAGGACAACGAATTCTACTACTTTTAATGATCTTACCTTTAAGCTTCAAGTAGTTATATCGATGCATTTTTTCTATAGGCTGTAAGTATAACATTTGGATCATTCTTCTATTTTCATAAAGCGACCGATACATTGAGAGATCGTGTATTTCTTTTATATGATTTTATTGTAACTAACATTTTGAACAAATTTAATTTGTTTTACAATACTGATGTGAGTTCTTTGTTCTACGTACAATACAAGTACAATTTAGTACCAATACGTTCTCGTCAAGATATTTCTAATTTCCCTAATAACGGCTTTCCTTATCATTTCGTTTCATTAACCATACATTGGTTGTTGCTAGGTTAATATTTTTCAAGGCTTAATAGCTGTATACCGACAAGCTAATTCTAAAGAATGGTAAAACAAACAAAATAGGTACCTGAAGCCTTAAACTAACACGTGCGCTGCGTGGCGGACTAAAGTCGATAGACATTTTAATGCGTTTTGTGCAGTTCACCTGCAGTCAACCTAATCCGTAAGAACGTTTCCAGTTGCAAGTGGGTAGATGTTAACTGTATTGAGAGAACACAGTTATTGGAATTGACAAAAATTGTTGTCATAAATTATGTTCAATCACTACAAAAGCATGGACAATTTTAACTGAAATGACCAACAGTCTTTAAACAAGGAAATAATCATGCCGTTGTCAACCAACGGTTTCACTTTCACTCGCATTAAAATAGCTTGTTCAAGGGTATTCTGTAAGATGGTCAATAACACGAAAGGCACGTCCAATACTTTTGTTTTCCTTTTGATTAGGACTTAAGCAATGACAAAGCTTTCCCAAACGGAAATAATTTCATATTAAAAATGATTATCCCTGCTATTTCATGGAAGAGGGAGATAAAGTACATCCAGGAAAAATGAAAATAATTAAGGAGTGTCAATTTAATTTCACCTTTGGATATGCATGTTTCCCTATGCTGGAGAGAAACCTATATTGATTTTGGAAAATCTACTCCTCAAACATCCTCCACAGATCGATAGTGTTTTTCTATTTCACAAAAAATAAATGTATATTCAATCTAAAACCGGCTGGTATACCCAATATAGCCAGCAGAGTATCCCACAGTATTAACTTACAATAGAAGTACTCCCCCGGTATATATATATTATTTCAAAAGCCTGGAATGATCGAAATATCTAAAATTCAAATTCCCACAGCTTTGACATATTGACTCATCTCCGATTCTTTTCAATTTGAATTAAAACACTCCTCGCGTACACTGAAGCAGATTTATGACTCTTTCCAAAGAATTAATTCCGAGTCTAAATCGGAAATGAGTGCGTCAGCTTATGCAATTCGGTTGTTACCCAGATGAGTTATTCCAGTATTATGCAAGATTGTTCAGAATACATTAAGACGATCGGATCATTCGTTCTGCTTCTCATTACAATGATTACGTCATAACCATCACTTACTAGATACTCTGATGACTTGTCATATTTCTCTGTCATTTTCTTTCCTGCCTTTTATCATCATGTACCTTTATGTGTCTACCTCGAACGTCTAATGTAAGCGTGCAATTAGAGTAGGGAAGAAAAAAGAACTAAACGCCGGCTATTATTATTAGTTTTTGTCTAAAGGACATGTTACCAATTGAACAGCGTTTAGAAAACATTTGTATTCAGATTATAAATGCTATTACTTATGATATTACCACCATTGCTATTATTATAAATGTTGTTGTTGTTGTTATCCTTATCATCCAATTGAAGGAATGATTCTGTAATTTATCTTTTTTCATTGAAATTATATTTGTGTTTGTATGCATCTTATTTAATGTACTTAAAAATGTATAATTATGTAAAATTAAGAAATATTTGTTACTTTATGTATATGATTATGTTCTATTTTGAAAATGCAGAAAAAACAAGAAAAGAAAAAAAACAAGGAATGATTCAATTACAAGCAAACAACTATGATGTATGCCATAGGTCTGTATAAAGAAAATCTGTATTTATCAACTTTAGAAGTATTGCATGACCGTATAACGACGTAAGAAAAGCTAAATTCCTACAGAGCATATTTCATTCAGTAAAATATAACTTACCCGACTCGACTCTTATTACTATAGTTCGGAATAGAATATGACTAAAATCTAATACTGTGCTTATATGTCTTTGTATATAGGCACTCAATGAAAATGAACACATAATAAACCAGATTCCCGTTGTTAAAAGAACTGTGTAAAAACCCACGATAAGCTTCAAACATACGTATATAACACATCAATATGACAGTTTATTTGGGGGCACGTAAAATGCCTTACGAGCTCAAAAATGAACGAAGCTTATAATTGTTGGTTATGGTGGTTCTATCGTTGATTTATAGTGACCAAATATGACATCTCGGAATTGCGTCAAACTCCTTCGGGAGAATTAGAGCGTGAAGCATCATCTATGGAAATCATACAGGAGATAGAATAGAGAGTAAGAAAGCTGGAAGAAAAGTAATATTGACCCCACGATCTATGACAGCCAGAAGCAGGGGAGTGAACCGATGATGCTGAGATGACCGCCTTATCACAGCACTTTTTGCCTTTTTTAATAATCTTTCTCTCTCTTGTTGTATGTGTCGTATTTCTTGGTTGCCGTGGGTGACCAACGAATTATGAACATTTTACTCAATTTCTTAGTTTCCTGCTTTGGTCTGATTTTGTCCTATTGAGGGGATATCACATACCTATTGCAGCGGACTACTATAAGGTAACAAGCACTCCACATGATGAACACTTTCTTTCATACTTCTTCATTTCCTTTACCTCGTATTTTGGAAGGTGTAGAGCGGAGAATATGAATAACGTTCAAAAATATAAAAGACTGAGAAAATTTGTTTTCATGGTCTTAGTCTGAGGACACAAGTTTTCCATGCTGATCATTTAAATGTGAATTTAAGTTTTTATTTTGTGATTTATACAAATTATCATTTAGATTAGCTTGATTTATGAGATAAAACAAAGATGGTCGAATTTTACTCTCTTTTCCAATGAATGATATCTCATAAATATATTTTCATGATTTACCTGTCAATCAGTGGTTAATGTACCTCCAGACTGTATTAATCGTTTATTGGTGATGAACTGTTAAAATCGGTAACATTTCCATTGGGTTCTTAGTTGCACTTAATATTTTTTCTTGAAAACACACAATTACCAAACATATGATATTCGGGAGAACCTAATATAATAAAATTTAAATGTAACCTGTCTGCAACTTGCATATTTCAAAATATCTAAAAAAGACTCCCCCCTCCGAAAAAAATAGAAAAAAATAAGAAAAATTGTAGTTGAAACGGAATCCACTAAAGGGATGGGAATGATCTTGCTGGTTTTCGAAGCGTTTCCCTGACCCCCATAATTGTGATAATAGATTGCTGGAAGTATACCACTGAATTAAATATTGGATTAAATATTAAATATCAAAAACTGTGTCAATAATATATTTCTATCCAATCAAGCTTTTTTTTTATTTGAACAACTTCTATTTTTAATACATCATATATATTGGTAAAGTCTTCTTTAACCCTGTTCATGTATTTTCCTTTCGTTCAACCGAAACCTGTAATCGGGAGCGGAATATGCAACGTCGCAAGAAAATATTATTTGTTGAAATGCTTGTAACAGAATTTCGTGTCCTCTTTTCGTCGTATCGTTTAATTTACCTTTGCCTCGTCACGCAGAGTATTACGCTAGAGCTATCTAGATCGCGTAAATTAGTTTAGTAGATTTGAAGATTTGCTAAAAAAAAATCTGTACTAAGCTCCCCCTGTTTTTCATTACCGGTGAAAATGAAATAAAACTTGTAAAAATAAGATTTTTTTTTTTGGAAGGTACAGTTTTTTTCTTTACCTGTCGAAATGCTGTTTAGAGTTTTGATATTACACCGTAGAAGCGGGGTGATAATTCATGAGAAACCACCATCTCATACAAACTACTCCTTCTTTAAAGATGTCTCTTTGGGTGTATACTTTGACAAAATCGCTACGGTCAGTGCAGTGGCGTATCCATAACATGATAAATGAGAGGGCTCCACTCCACTTGCATTGATGTGAAGGAAGCCCCACGCGCAAGGGGGGGGGGGGTCAAAGGGCATACTTTCATAGAGATTATCTTTCTTTCTTTTAAAGTTATTATTCTAACTTAAACTGTGTACCTTGAGCATTATATTTTTGTTAGATTTTAGAAATTGTTCTTGGTTCTTAAGATATTATTGACGTTTGAAGATTGGTGCAGCTCATAACGCCCGTGAACTGTATACTGTTTGACAATGTGTTAGGGCGCCTCTGTAATAACAAGGTTATTATTACTTGACTGCATATCATCTACATTTCACAACGATCAACACAAATATTTGCAAACCAAATTATGGGAGTTCTCCAGAGTAATCTTCCAAGCAGAATACTTGATTTATTTTTCAATTTGTGTCATAACTTTCCCCGATAATTAAAATAGTCGATGAAATGTCATTATCTTGTTTACTCCAGTACATAATTTATTTTAATACTTTTTAACAGGCAAATAGACGAATCAATTTTCTATTTTTAAATGGAAATAAAATCCATTAAGGATTTCTATGGTAATTCGATATCATATCATTTATATAACTGGAACAGCGGTTTCAAGATTTGGTAATCTTCCATTTACTTTAAAAATACAAAGGTAAACAACCTTTTTTGTGGAATAAGAATATTAATAAGAATAATAATTTAAAAAAATAGAAACAAATACAATTATGTTGTATTTATGATAATATTTATGGGATATAATTCCATTTTTAAAATCTCGGATTATCGTCATGGCTTTTTTTACCATTAATTCAAAAGAAGATTGAACAATTAATTCTGCGGTAACTTAAAAGAAATATGTTGTCCCATAGATCACTGAAAAATTAAGCTAATTGATGATGAAACTTTAAAAATTGTATAGGGCCTATTTGTTTTTTTTTTGTTTTTTTTTTTTTTAATGAATTTTTGTATTATATCAGAAATTACCCAAAATTGAAAACTTTATACTGAGAAAAGAAAAAAAGAAAGAAAAAACTCATTTAAAACTTGTTCTTTCGATTTTATTTATCGGGAGTAAAATCAATTTACCCTTCTGACATAAGCTCGTCATCCTCAATATCTGTCCGACTAATCATATATATTTTGTTTACTCCCATCATTCCAATAAAAAAGCAAATTTCTATCCAAGGATTTCAAGTGTCAGGATGTGACGGTTAACAATACATTATTCACAGCATGACAACTAACCTGCTTGAATTCATCTTTTCATCTTTTTCTCACTCATCGTACAGAGTCGTATCCTATTAGCACCCATATCGTAACTTAATTCCTTGTGTCTTTTCGTCCACAGGGAGCTTCTGTCAGACACGTTGCACAGGAGGGAGCAGGAAGAGTGAGCTATGTTTCTACTGTCGCAGAAATCGTAAGTTACCTAAAGCTCTTATAATGGCAGGCAGCGAGGAGAGATAAGGTTTGATTGAGGGTGATGAGTGAGAGAATATATTTTCGTTCGAAGTGATAATAAAGCAAACTTGATATTTCACAACAAAAGTAGTTTTTACTGGAGGCATATTTTCGTCGTGATTCTAATATCCAAGACTGTCTATGTTGACACGGTCCACTTCAAATCACGTGATAGATATCTGCATAGACGGAGGGGTAGCTTGAATTTGGGATTTGGGGGTGATGAATTTTACTATCAACATACTAGATAATGTATGTGCAGGCACCTCGCTGCCGAATACATAATTATAAAAAAAAATCATCGTGTGCGGTCAATTATTGCAGGGTGTCAATTCGATGCACGAAATGAGGAGATGCGGGCATCTAATTGCCCAGAATTATACTTTTTCTAAATGTTGCGAGCGATTGAGGGAAACGAGCGTAGAACAAAAATTTATTTCGATATAAAATATATAAACATATTCGGGCACCTCGTTCCCAAAATATGGTGGTACTCAGGCGCTTCGCTACCAGAAATCATCATGTTTCTAAAGATTTTGAGCGAGCGAAGCGAGCGAGGAAGATAGACACTATTTAATCTTTAAAATGCTAGTTCCTCATTAAATTACATACTTTAGCGGTCTCTAATGTTTTCAAGGAATCAACTTATTCTAAAATAATGATGTTTTTTTGTTTTTCTGTATTACTACGATTCTCTCGCGGCTTCCCTAGAAATGTCTTGCGGCACCCCGGTTGAAAAACGCTGATCTAGACAAAAGTTTTCGTTGAGACATTACACACAGAGATCCGTGATAAGCAGAAAAGGCACTTCAGTTACCGGATGTATGCTGAGTAAATGAAAAATCATTTAGATAAAAGCTCGAGGGAATTTCAGTGCTTCAATTGTAAATCACGATGGATTTGTATGTACTCGGAAAACCCTATTTGCAAATCCCAAATAAAACAGTAATCCGAAAAGTGAATAAAAAAAGGGATGTATTACATGAGTCATAATTTTAGAACAACTTTTGTTGTAAAAATTATTTCTTCGAATGTATAAATCGTCTGATCTAAAATGATTCACATCATTGTAGTTTGAATGAAAGCAGAAACAGTAGTCTTTATCTACATGTTTCACTGTGTATGCAAATATATGAAGAAATTCTTAACAGCCTGGTTTTCATCCAAATGAAAAAAGACTTGTGCTTACCTGTTTTCCCCAAGACACACACAACAAATCACTATCTTTAATTTGTCTCCAGATCTGTTAAATGGATTGAAAGAATGGTAGATGTCCGAATCTTTCAAATACAAACTGGCAAATACTACAATGTTTATTACAATGTGACAGGTATTGGAAATTGTGATAATTTCCATTTATTCATGCCCTCCTTCAGTAATCAAGTAGATGGACATCCGTTATAAATTTTGTGCATGAAGCCTCGATATTATGGAAACCTTAAATTGATTACGTGCATTTTTATATAATCATATAGAAATTGATAATGTTTTGAAAGAAAGATCATCACCTCATCATCAGCCTTTATATTTTTCTGCAGTTATTTCAACTAATTCAGTCTCATAAATATCGTTTTTTTATCGTTTGAGGCAACCGCTTTCTTTGTACACTCAGAACAAGTGATAAAACCGTATACAATTAACATCTATGGTCGATTTATCCATCAAAACAAAGAGTATTTCCAAGTATCTGGAATAAGGTGCAGATTAAAACCATTTAATGCTCTTCATACTTCCACTTGCCCTTATTCCCTGTCATTACACTCTCAAAGCAAAACGTGTACACATATTCATGACAACCTGTTAGTGAGTCATGTATCAACTGATCGTAATATATGATTTTTTAGTTTGTTTTCTAAATCAAATGTGTGTTGTCTTTCCTTTGGATTATATTCGGGAATAATAACTACAAACCTACATGATGTATTCATTTCAGGTTGAGACAATAAGCTTACTTTCCTTAAATTAACATGCAAATCTTCCATCATTCCATTTTCGAAATCTCTTTAAATTCAGAATTGATTTTGAGCATTTAAGTTAATTGCTAATCATTACCCCAGGGAAATTAAAGCAATGCTAGGAAACTACGCCGGGTCTATAGTAATGAAGTACAATTCTCCTTGTAGGAGATCGTGTGCCATGTTACATAGCAGAGTGCTTATCCACAAATCTGAGAGGAAAACGAATGTCAATATAACTCCTTCCCTAGGACAATCTAATATTCGTCTCCTAGGGAATAAAACATTAATGGAAATCAATTGGCATTCTCTTGGATTTCTATAGTCTGAATGTATGCTCTTCCATGCTCTTATTATTACATCATCATATTGACCTGAAAAAGGGGATGGAGTCAAGGTTTAATATGACTTATCGGAGGAATATTCACTAGTCGAAACAATGGACTGAATCTGTATCCTCTTAAGAGTGCTTATGACCAGGCGATGACTAATGGTGGCTTGAAAGTACAGGTTTGGACAAAGAAATGCTTAACAACTGGTATAAGAAGTTGACTTTGAAAATACACGTTTAGAAGTGTTCTAAATTCTTCGATTCTTGTCATAAAACATGTCACAATGTCAGCTTATTTTATGAAACATCGAGGACGTTTTCTCATTGCACTCATAAGTAAACATGGATAATATCTTGAATTACGTGGTCAGACTTGCAAAAGTAAGACGGAGTCATCTTTTTTTTTAAAGTGTCGTTCACACATGAAGAGTTTAAACCGTCGTAAAAAGGCAAAGAAAAACGCCACGGCTAAACAGAATTGCAAAATCGTACGGTACGCTTTCCAGTTCTTAAAAAAAAAAAACAACATTTCTTTGACCGCTAGCCTTTCAAAAAATCATCTCAAAGGCAGTTTCAATAGCCTATTGTGTATTCCATACACTGGCATAGAAATCATGTTTTGATCACTGAGATGATTACAACTAACTACATTTATCTGAGTAAAAGAATAGTTAGATTAATTTTAAAGCCTTGGAAGTCCAGGAGGAAATATTCTAAAAAAGAATGAAACGCCGATAATACCAAACAAACAACAACATTGATATGTAAATACAATGATGTTGGCTCACTTAACCCTGGCTAAAACCGTAGAGCATTAAATACATAGAATAGAGAATTCTGAGTTTTTGTTACTTTCCACAGCGTCTTTCAAAAAGGGAAGAAAAATATCAAATCTATTGTGACGTGTCGTTGGTTCATGTAGCAATCCTAACCTGAACCTTCGTCATGTTTTCCAGGCCTATTATCTTTCCTATCCACCACAGGAATGAACAATACCATATTTAGTGAAAGAGTCACAGACAAGCAATAACCGTATTTCAATTAACTTAGATTAGGTTCAGCCTTGAGAATACATATATTTAATTCCTTCAAAATTGGTGATGATGCCTAACGTTGATGTTACCATGTATCTTCGTATGTAAAGACAGATGTATACCGTGTGAGTAAAAAAAAAGTTTACACCTGGAAAATGTCTAATTATTTTAAAAATCATCTATGAACAGTAGATTATTATATATCTTATATATATGAAAGAGCAGTTATCCTAAATCATTTGGTATCATTTTTGTGTGGTATGTGTTCACGCATGGATAAACATGTGGCATTGTTTGCGAGAGTGTAAAAATCGACTTGCGCCAAAGTGATGCCTACAGTATGTGATATGTTAGGATTAAAGTGAGAGAATGAATTGAATGTATCGAATGAAATGCATTACATAGGCTTTTGCAGAAGCAAAGTCACACACACACACGCGCACAAAATGTTCGATGATATTTGATTTTCGATATATGATATGTGTGGCATGATAAATTTTGTTAGGGATGTTATTTGGATCTGCACTGACAGAAATAATACCCAAATCCCAATTGTTGTATTAAAACATCACATTCATTGCGTTATTCTTAATGTTGATGTAACTTACTTTGATTGTATATATATATTTTGATGGTTGAACAATAAATGAAATTGAATTGAATTGAATTGAAGTTTGGCGCAAGTCGATTTTTGCACTCTCGCAAACAATGCCTCATGTTCATGCAAGCGTGAACACATACCACACAAACATGATACTAAATAATTCGGGATAAATGCTCTTTCATAAGATATATAATAATTTACTGTTCATAGATAATTTATAAAATAATTGGCAATTTTCTAGGTGTAAACTTTTTTTTGGACTCCTATTGTATAACAAGCAATAATACATACATGTAGATGTATATAACAAGCAATAGTGAATTGAAACATAAATGTATATAAACTCCTTGGTGAAGGAACTAGTTGCGTTTTAGGAATTCGGATAATCAAGTTTTATTTATTAATGGCAGAAATGCATTACCTAATCGTCTTCTCATATACACACCAATAAGTGCACATTAACTGACATCTATACATGTATACAATTTTTTCCTGGAAAACGTGATGGACATTGATGATATTTCAAGGAATTGGCCACTTACACGGGTTCCAATATCCTTTATAAGAGGGAAAATATGGGATTGATAGTAATTCTCAAATGTTATCATGTCGAGTTCTCAAGTACAACAGTAACGAATATACATGCGATAAA
This sequence comes from Strongylocentrotus droebachiensis, assembly GCA_035222895.1. NCBI lineage: Eukaryota > Metazoa > Echinodermata > Echinoidea > Camarodonta > Strongylocentrotidae > Strongylocentrotus > Strongylocentrotus droebachiensis. Next base: position 92,601 of record JAVYIG010001819.1, read on the forward strand.
TCGTCAAATGAAAATAGAAACTAATTATACTGTAACATCACTCTTAAAAATTGTCAGGAGTCAGGACTTTGAATGTTCCACTTGATAATATCTGAAAGCAATTATCCCCTTCTCTCTCTCTCTCTTATACGTGTTCGCCTTCCGATTCCCACTATGCATTGATTGCATTTATTGTATGAACATTTGATTTATGATGAGGAAGTAAAACGAACGACGCTGATTTTGGGAACAATTAAGGCATTAGCTCAAACAAAGGGAAAGATTCAGAGAAAATAGCAGTTACCAATTCAGAAAGCTTTAAATAGAAATGATTTTCTCTTCAAACCTACAGCCCTAGGTGTTTTGTTGTTGGTGTGTGCGTGTTGGTGTGTGCGTATGTACGTGTGTGCGTGTATGTGTATAATTAATTTACTGCCATAGAGGGAGAGAGATCAACACCAACAACCCCCACCCCACCACACACGCACACACATACACACACACCCGCGCACACCCCACACCCACCCACACCAGTGGGCATGGGGCGGCGGCCCCCTATTTGAGAGTAAACTCGGGACAGTGGGCGAAGAGGAAATACTCATTAAACTATTTTGGGGGGATAGGAGAGAAAGAGATATGATAATGATGATAGAGTGAGAAAGGTATAGGGAAAGAAAAAATAGCGAAACACTAATTTATACAATAATTTTGAAGACGAAATAGTATGTGATTGCATAATAATCATATTCATAATTACACATTTGATCGTAATCATAAGCTTTATAAGTTCGTAGAAGAATGTCCTGAATTATAAAAGTCAAATTCGCGGATGAAAAAGAGAAAGAAGAAATTAAAATGTGTGTATATCCCTTTAATCATGCCAATTATGTTAAAGATCGTTTCTATTTTATCCTCATATTCAGTCATGATAAATGGCTTCAGGACTTGTGAGGTTTCATTTCCCATTTCATTGTGAAATTAGGCGTCTGCGTCTATGCATAATTCCGCGGGTCGATAAGTCTTTTTAGAGTTCTTTTCATGTTTATTTCTTTTTATTTATGTATTTATTTATTTTTGTCCTCGCAAGGTTGTCCTCACAAGGACGTCTCTTTTCATGAGGCAATGGACATGTGACTTTACATGTACATCACGATGAGCATCCTCTATCCCACATCCCCTCCCCCATCTCACTCTCTCTCTCTCTCTCTCTCTCTGTCTATCTCTCTCTATCCCCCTCTTTCTGTCGTCTCTGCAAACGTGCCGATTTTACAGTGAATACTAGCCTGTAAGAAAAGGAGTGACGAGAAAATATATAGTATGTGGCTATGTGCAGAAGTGTAGCTCAGCGATCGACATTGCAAAATTACTGATAATATTAATGATCGGTATAAATAGCTAGCAAATATAAGAACCCACTCACACACTCTCTCCCTCTCTCTCTCTCTCTCTCTCTCTCTATCTATCTATCTTTATCTCAAATGTCTCTTTGTCTTTGTCGCACTTGCACTTTCTACATATTGAGATATTTAATAGGATAAGACCATAACTTACCCATCTAAAAATACATTTACAAGACATTGATAGTTTGTTCTGTTAACTGTAACGACCAAAATGACGCTTTTACCTTACTTCTGATTTATATGATTATGCTTTACGTATTACAAAAGAATAACGTAAGAAAAATAAAGAACCTGCTTTAAGATAAACTCTTGATTTTATATCATCTAATTTAATGATTGCTCCTTTTTCATTTACATCCCAAAATAATGATCAGGAGACAGCTATTTTGTCCACTCTGATTTGATATCAGCTTCTCGACTTGCGTTTGACGCTGTGTTGGAAGATCTGTCCTACAAACCTATCATAGAAAAGTATTTTTGGTTAAACCTGTTTACAAAATAAACACCTTATGAAAACATGAGGTGTGACACAATGAGAGGTGAGAGAGAAAAGATGGAATCACATGCATGTAGCATTTAAAGCCACACTGCACTACTTATAAGCTACTTGCGCCTTCTATATAGCAAACAATGCCTAATCGGTGCCTGTTGGTCCCCCGTGATCCTCTTATTCTTATGTAAATTGAGAGCGGATTTGAAGAGATAACCACCTGTCAGTTACCTTGCAGGGAGGTATAATCCCCCTGGCCAGACTAGTACAGACGGGTTTTAAACTTCTTTTAAATCCCGCCTGGGCATGAAATCAAAAGGCAACCATGGTATGACTGAACTACTAGAGCATTGCAAGATGATAGTCGCTTAAGTTTCTCAAGTATCTGTTAAAAATTTACATTCTTAGACCTCGCACATTACCACATCCGTTTCACCCGACTTTTTTCCTTGATATTTATACGACACATCTTATACATTATGCATGCTGTCATACTTCTATTCAGTAAGTGCTGTTTGATATTTCTATTACACTATTCACCCACACTCGATCTCGATTGAAGTCTTCTGACCACCCCTACTCCTCTCCCTGTCTCTCATCGATATGTTTTTCTTCTGTATAGTATGTATATCAGTGGCAACAAGTATGTCACTCGTTTTATAATGATATCACAATGTTGGTAAATTCAGACAAAGGAGAAATGTTAAGATAGCACAAATGGCCAGTGCATCTCTTTCTAACACAGGCATCCTAATAACTGTATAATTTACAACCCCCCCCCTACCACCACCCTTTTAAACGAAGCCCTAAGACAAGCATTCAATATTCTTCGATTTGGCATAGTAACGTTTGGACTGCATTGCATTTGATACCAGGTATTCTAAGGAAAAAAACATCTTTAAAAATATTAAATAGGTAACACACTAAGAGTTCCCAAATCATCACTTTTCGAGAAAAAAAATTGACAATTTTAAAACTGTTTAGCATAGCTCAAAACAAAACCTATCGTTTTCAGAGACATGGCATGTTGATAAAATGAAACATATCTGTTGCCGAATTGCTGAAGAAAAGATTATCAAGTAAGCCTTTTAAGAATTCCTATACTAAAAGGGTTCAAAACCTGGAACGGCTCCTGATCACTAGAAATGCGTTATTTTGATGCACCAGCGTAGATACCAAATGGGGAATTTCCCAAGTTCCATAACCATTATAAACCGTATTTAGTAATATTACATCTCCTTATGGATACACTACCCTTCATTTCATTCATTAAGTAACCTTCATTTGACACATTCAATACTTCTATTACATGCACCCTTTGAAAAGAAAGATATCGTATTTTCATTTAGGGGAACCTTACACTAATCATGGACAATATACCATTCGTTTTTGTTCTCCATCCCTCGATCGTTCAATGCCGACAATTACAATGGAGACGGTTCGTACACGAACACTATTAGCTCTCAAGCATGGAAATTCATTTCGAGGTCGCCGTTTTCATATGAACCTTGCAGTCATCATGAACAAAATATAGAACGCTGCCGAGCGCGGTTCATTACAATATAAATTAATGCAATCCATAAGGTAAGATATTCAAATATGAACATGAATTGTTCTTTGATATTAAATATTTCTGTACATCTTTGTATTTTTCTAGCGGCTGGTAAAAGGTCAGGAAGCGAGGCCAGTACAAGACAAGAAGATGGAACTCTACATGAGGCAAGTCAACAAAAATCACAGTGTTTAAATGTCATATGTCCCAATGTATTACACCATATTGGTCCTATGTCCCACTGTATAACGCCCTATTGGTCCTATGTCCCAATGTCTTACACCCTATTGGTCCTTTGCCCCAATGTATTACGCCCTATTGGTCGTATGTCCAACTGTGTTACACCCTATTGGTTCTATGTCCAACTGTATTACACCCTATTGGTCATATGCCCCAATGTATTACACCCTATTGGTCATATGACCCAATGTCTTACACCATATTGGTCCTATGTCCCAATGTCTTACACCCTATTGGTCCTAAGTCCCAATGTCTTACACCCTATTGGTCCTATGCCCCACTGTATTACACCATATTGGTCCTATGTCCCACTGTATTACACCCTATCGGTCCTATGTCCCAATGTCTTACACCCTAGTGGTCCTATGCCCCACTGTATTACACCCTATTGGTCCTATGTCCCTCTGGATTACACCCTGTTGGTCCTATGTCCCACTCTATTACCCTATTGGTCCTGTGTGGTTTCTACCCACTATTATGTCTTATTACACAGTCATGTCTATGAATTCTACATTATCGTAGGATTGATGTTGACTCAGGGCACGTTGACATGTAACCGAATACCGAAGTCTAGTACTTGAACATTTAACCAGGTATAATTTCAAGGGACTACGTAGTATTTCATTTCACTACATGGAATTTTCAATGAGTGCTGGAGAACATAAGTTATTCATTAGACATCATGAAATGTTTTCATTAATTCCCGATCCTATCGTGTTTAATTCTAAACATCTTAATCAATTTCTTTTCTGTTTCTTTTATATGACATACCTCTTTCTCGCCACTATATTCCACTATATGAAGTCTCATCAGTTACTTGATAATTCGTTATGTAAAACAGAAAAGAAAAAAACAAAAACCCTCTTCTCTCTTCGAATTTGTCATATAAACACGAATACTGTTTACAATTAGAGAATGATGACAAGATGCTGGACATGAAGAAAATTACGGGTATATTTTGTATTTTTTTGTTTGCCAAACAGGCAAGGAAACAATGCCCCAAAAACCGAAAAAAAAAATGTATTTTCAATACCGCATTGACTTTCAATTCAAAGAATTCAAAGACATCACGTTCTCTTTAAAGATTGGTTAAAAGTAAAAGTATAAGGAACCAGACCAAGATGGTAATTGAAGACTAATTGGGAGGGAAACGTTATTAAAGGCATTGAGTGGAATAACACTGCAAAATGTACTGCGATGGCAGAAACAGAGATGTGGAAAAATGTTGCAATCAGCTTCCGAACTGGGAGAAGATACCTTGATAGATTACTTTCAATTAAACTTGCCAATGCTAAATAGTACCCTCAGAACCATAATCTATTCAAATTGCTTTATACTTCACAGAGAGAAAACAGTTTAGATTTTGGATCGGCTTTTGACAACTCAGCTTGTGTTTTGGATTCACTCGCCGCACAATTACCCGCCGTTTGGCAAGATAGACTAGTTGACGTAAGTACTTCTCCATTCTTCCACCGTTTGAGTAAACCTTGGCCTTATATCATTATTTAGGTGTCGCAGTATAGTGGTTCATTCACTTGAACAACAATCCGAGGGCTCAGGGATCGAATCCTGGCCTAGCTGGCATGATATATGAATATGTCAATCAATTGCTGGGGTAATGCTAACGGCAAGGGACACCACAAGAACAGCTCGTAATTATACTGATGTGGCTACCCTGGGTTTAAAAAAATAAACGATCTACTCCTGCACAAGCATGTCATCCATTATCTTATACTGTACAAAGATGGTTAAAAGTCAAAGCAATTTGTAACGAAATCGTATATGTATATATACAGGGCCTATATTAATCCGATGACTGTGTAATATCTGTGGTTTTTTTGTTAATGGTCAATTGAAGTAGCACTAGTATGTAGCAAGAATACTTTTGTACTTGGTATACACAGGTGCGGTTATTTTCGGGGCTAGGGGCCTTAGGGGGTCCTGCAGTAATTTTCTACATGTGTTTTGCGAGAAAAAAAATTTCGGGGGGGGGGATTGAGACTACGATCCCCGTAAAACCTCCACTGAGTAATATGTAAATAGCAGTAGTTACTAATTTAGAACCAATCGATTTAATGATTATATATGTGTCTTTTATCCCCCCCCCCCAGGTTATTCGAAGCGCCTTGCAAGAGGACGATTCGTGGTACTAACTACCTGCTCATTTAGTGCGGATAAAATGGAGTCTACTGCAGAAGGACACAAACAAAAGAACATGAACTATGCCGAGAATTATTATTTCAACCAGATGAAAGCATGGGAGCAAACACCGGATGTTGATGCCTAGTAACGGATTCTTTGTGCCTCCAGAATTGTTGAAAAACGCACATCAAAGCAAACAATATAGACTGATTTATTAGAGATATAACCATCTGGCTCATTGTATCACCACCACAATTTTAGTTTTAGGACTGCCAAGAGCTATTCGCTGAATCTGTGCCGCGGAAGCTCTGGGTTTAGGTCATCAGTTAAGGACATCAGTTTGACTATTTTTGCGTCATTCTTTGAAGTTACGCTCAATTCTAAAGTGATAAAATACTAAAGAAATAAAATTTGTTTCATTTAAAAAAAAAAATGCATTTCCATTCTAACTGTATATACGCACCGTTGTTATTAATTCACTTTTATTTTCCTTTTCTATTATCTTACTCTTTCCAGTATCTGATTTTCTTTTGAAAACGTTCCATTAACCTTCTTTTAAAAAAAAATCATATAATATATGCCTTTTACACAACACCGTTGAAAAAAAGAAATAATTAATACAACTCTTAATTTCCTCTCTGGCACGAATTCAACCTGGTGAATGTTGGCCGCATATTCTATTGTTATTATATGACAACTGTGTTCTATGGCTATTCAATTATTTGTGTATTAAAATTGAATACCTTGTTATAATTACTTTGTTTTGTTCGAAAATCGAAAAAATGAAAATGAAAAATAAAGAGATATCATCGCTGAAATAAAATGTAATGTTCGTAAATGTTTTCTCAAACTATATAGACAAAGCAATGTTAAACTAAACATAAATTACATCCACTTCTGAAAAATAGTATTACAAACTTATTTTTCCCTCTTAAAATACATATTTGTATTATTTCTTCACCTATCTTATGTAGATCATGATTCCTACTTCTTTTCTTCATTTATCTTTAATAACCTTTGCTTGAAACGATTAAACTATTATTTTATTGATTGATGATTACAGGATAACATAACGTCCTTAACAAGTTGCTTACAGTGACAGCATAAGGAAATTCCAAGATTCAAAATGATCTTGTGAGTGTCATGTACTTCGTGTACTCGTATGGTTATATATGTCATGAATGTAAAGTTTTCCTGAAATGTTCAGGTACATTTCCCCATATGGCCGTACCAACTCTATTCTGCTTTAAAAGACATTTCCCTTATAATCCGTGAGCTGTCTTATCACTGGGCCCTGTTTAAAAAAATTGTTATCAATACCAAGATACAATAACTGTTTTAAGCAACTTAATTCGTGGCATTTGAATGACTGAGACCAACTTTGTCATAGATACATGTCCTACACGTAGCATTTGTTATTGATAGCAAGTTTTATGAAACACGGGTCCTGGCTTTTCTCTGGTAGCCTCTGAGCTTGTTAAATACATTGTATTACAAAGTAAATACTTAAAAAACAGAAAGTTACTGACATAGGTGCTGTGACAGTCGTAGAATGTCACTTAATGACATAAGTTGTCGCTTGTGTGGCTTGTAGGAAGTTCATAGGCCTAATGCCCGTGGCACGATAATTGGTTGATTTATTACCTACGATAATAAAGCCTATAAATGCAATCAATTCCCGTGCCAGTAATTGAACACATTGTGTGTATCGTACCCTAAGTTTCTGTAAAATGTGACTTGGCGCATCGAGAAACAGACCAGTCACTACCAGCCGCAGGACCCTGTCAGGCTGGATGATGCATTATGTGTAACGTACATAATGATATTCCTTGGTAGTCTATAGGAGGCCAGTGGTCATGGTTTGCCTGTGCATGGCCCGGTAGGACTTGTTGACTTCGGATGTCAAAGTTGTCGGACTGCATCATTACAAGTTTCCGTAGATGTGTCTTTATTTGGCTTCATACCTCCCCCCCCCCCCCCCTACTCCGAGGTCGGAATGACCGCATGCGTGTTACCAAAATGTCCGGTATAAAGGGGTACTTTTCACGCACCAAAGTCCGGCTCGTACATACACAAAATTGACTTTACACACCGGACTTTATAGGGAGTGTTTTCAAAAGGAGGGAACACGCATATGCGTACCCTAAATAACACTGAGTGGGGGGCCGGGCATACCTCCCGACGACTGCATGCGTCGCTTCTTAAACTGTACATTGGGGTTGACTTGGTGGTAGGTTGTTTTAGCATGCATGTCGTAAACTATGTCGTATATAGGTGTAGTCCATACAGTCACAGACAGTCGTATACAAGATTTCCTAGGCGGGACAGAGCCCTTCTGGCCTTAGTTGAATGGACTCAACTGTATTATTTACTTCTAGATACTATGTCCCTTTTGCAGCCAACATCAAATTCTGTCGAACTTTGCAGGAATTATGAATATGTCATGTATGTCCTATCTGTGAAATTTAAACGTTAGCAGTGTCCTAATATTCAAATTATGCAAGGAAACCCGTTTACTTGCTAGACTTCACCGTCAGACACTATTGAGTGACTGATGGCTTTTTTTCATCTTTGGTACTAACATACATAAAATGAGCTGTAAAAGGTACATGAGCATTTGTCTACATCAATAACCCACTTCTTGTAATGGCGAAAATTAGACTGATTGAATCTTTGCGCAGCATAAAACGTACGACCATTCGGTACAATGGTTTAAACAAATCAGACTATAACTTACTGGCGCTATAGCTCTTAAGTCGATTTGACAACTAATAGTCGTTATTTTCCCACTTAAAGACATTTTCAAGCCCCCCTTTTTTTTAGGGAAGTTCTATATTAGTATTGTCTATCAAATGCCGTTGGAATTTAACTTTTCATTTTTTGGCCTGCAAATGGGACATAGTACCTTTAACGTCACAATTTGACCTTACGGGCGTGAAGATCCTCGCTTTTACTCAACCGTCCATTTTTGTCCATATTTGCAAATGTTGCTCCTTTCGCCCTAAAGCGAACCGGAAAAAGTGTTTATAGGCAAAAGGTCATGCTGTTCTATCTAAGCTGGTAATTGAAACAGTAGATATACCGTATTTAAATTGATGAATAATGTATATATAAATGCATGCTCATAAGTACCTTAATAACACAAATGATTCAATTTACCTGTCCTAATTTCTTGTTCATGAGAAATATCAAATTGTTAGATTGGATTAAGGACTCACTTTATATTTAACACGCTTCTGCTACAGTCACAGAAAAAGAATTGCTAACATACATCTTTCAGACATGAGATTAGTCTACAATTTAAAAATCATATTTTTACGCATGGTCTATATTTATTAATAACTTCTAAATGTCACAGAATAATCGAAAAGATTTGTAGTTATTCACTTAACATATTACCTGGCCCTTATTACGGTTACCACGACAACAGAGTGATATCAGGACTACTGGAAATCTTCAATGCCATTTACGTCAACTTAGATTTCGTAATCTGACAAATTTCATGTAAAGATAAAATGTAGTTCGGAGTAATTCTCCTAATGCAGAACGATACAGGAGGTGGTAGAGTTTGAGGAGATAATTGTTTCCCCTATCTTCTACCTTCAATGACTAGCTGGAATCTTAACGAACACCAAAATTTGATGCCAGGGAAATTCCGAGGTATTTTGTCCCATATTTAACAATGACATCATATACTTTCATATAACTGATGATAGCTCTACTATAGCCTGGACCAGACCAAATATCTGAGAAAGTACTCTGGATGATAATTGTGTTTAATATTCACGATACTCGTTGACTAATGGGATACAAAAATGAACTAATGCGAACCAGTGATACGAGAAAGCGAAGAAGATTGCCCAGCTTGGTTTTTCACTTTCTCGAAAATGTGTGTGTTCCGGTAGTAGTGATAATATAAAAACATCGCAGGGTTATCCTCTCTTGCCCAAATATCAATTTCCCAGGTTTTAAAAATTAGCGAATAGTAAAGTGAGCAACACCTTTTGGCAATATTTATCCACTTCATGTAACTTCTTTTTTTTAAGTTAATGGGAATGATTTTAAAAAAATCATGAATATGGTTGCCTAAATATAATATAGATTCGACGCCCCCGCCCCTCCCCCACTAATTCTCACTTTGCATCGTAGGCGTATGTCTCCTTATATCATTATTAGATCGTTTAGTTTCTATTTGCCAAGGGTGTTCTGAAATAAATTTTCTGAAACATTATTAGAATTCGATTTTGTTTTTTTGCGTCATTGGTAATTAATTCAGATATATCCAACTAATCTCCCATAATCATAATCGACGATTCACCTGCTCGAGATTTTCAGGATATAATGGAAATTGCTCAACTGAATTGAAACACTCATTTAAATTTAATGAACACCGGAAAAGGGAAGGCATAATCGATTTTCTGTATTGATCTGATGAACCACAAAGCCAGATTACTGTTCAATTGATTATTTTTAAGAACAAACAACTACTTTACATTCATCGGAAACTGAACATGATCAAGGTAAACCGCTTGTTTTTCAGAACTCTCTAGATTCTAGATTCTTTAAATAGCTCATTATGACAAGAATTGGTCAAATTTAATTGGAAATGTAACCACACCAATATAATAAACAATATTGTAGATGTTTTCAACTTATTATAAAATTGTTTGTCTCGGTACATTCATTCTGAATGCTCATTCGTAACTGAACTTATTTTACGGGTCGGTTACATAATTATCACTGATAATATTTCTATAAAGACAAAGTATCGGATATCGGAGTTGCTCTCCGGTTTTGCCAATGAGCATTGAGCACCTGCATTCTTTGATCCAATACCTTTTTACACTAAAAATTATTGTTTTAGTGATTTGAGACCGGTCCTCAAATCTATTTGCAACCATTTAATCTAAAAATAAAAATTTTAAATCACCATTGTAAAGGGCCGAGGTGTGACCACGTTTTTCACAATTTCCAATTAACACTTTAGTGTATAGTGTTGGATCTAGCATGTTCAAACTGTTCATCTACCAGTCTCCGACATGAATTCACTTTGTCATAACAGTTTATCATCTTTCTTTCATTACATTCATTATTACAGTTTATCATCTTTCTTTCATTACAATCATTATTATCATAATAATCATCATCATCATCAACATCATCATAATTATCCTTATATTTTACATATCCTTTCAATTGTTTGTTCATTCTGCATAATGAATTTGTTCATCTATTTCATAAGATTTGTTTTTGGGCTGTCATATTCCTAGCAATTTCCTTACAGACCCTTCTTCCGAAAATGATTTGATAAAGTTCGAAGAAATATGATAATTGGATAATTCACCCATTTTTGTGATGATTGATTCATTGTCAGATTGTACTTTTTAGGATTTTATGATTCTAACGTTATCCAAAATTGCTTATATTCATATAGAATGCAACCCTTTTAATTGGTTAACGTAACAGTTTTTAGAGAGCTCGTTTCTTTGAGATAGTGAACTAACATGTGTAATGTTTTCATTTTTCTGAACATTTTGGCACCACTTTCATAACATCCGCTAACATCATCCCACTCTATCATTGTCTCCCCCCTCTCTCTCTTTCTCTCTCTCTCTCTCCATTTCAGTGCATATCACTTGTCTCTGCTAACCCTATTCTCCTTTCCACCCCCATCTTTAGACTGGCTTCTCTGAAATTAAAGAGGACTCATTTATCCGTTAATGGTCCCGATACATCACCCATCTTTCCTCACCCCTAAGTAGGTCTGATAGATCCGCCCCACCGACAGAAGGTCGATAATAACTTTAGTCTCTCCCTCCGTGACGTTCTACCTGCCGGAACCATAGCTTGCGTCTTATACGACCTTGCTGCTTCGGATATTCATTCATCCCATTGTAGCTCATATACCAGTCTAATTCCGATTCATTTAGAGTTCATTCCCCCTTTTGTGAATGCTGAAAATAATCGTGTCTCAATGCCTTCCTTCGTCGGCTTCGATTTTTTCGTCGAATTCGCGACAAAATATCATCAGAATAGATCGGAAGAGAAAAGTGCTTTGTTCTCTCAAGTGGACACGTCATACTTGATATGAAAAAGATGGCGGTATCGATTGGGATAGGGCAATATAGCTAGAATGTTTTTAGATATGATGTAAGAGATTTTTTCTTTCTCTTTTGAAAAGAAAACTTTTAAATGTGATCAAACACTAGGCATGATCTCATTAAAATATCTGGAGGATTTTTCTTATATTTTGGCTCATCATCCTGCTATGTAGTATATATAGTTTAATATGATTTTCTGAAGTTGAAGTTGGTATTTTTGCTTTTCGGAGAAAAGTTCATCTTGGATCATAAACGTGATATTCTAATAACTTAATTGTTTCAATCAATATCTAATTTCTTTGATCTGTATATTGTAACATGATATGAAATATGTATCCAGTACGTCAAATTTAAATAAGATTTGTGATTGTCAAAATACGATTGCTTTTTCACAGAATGAGTAGAACAATCTTCAATTAAATTTTATTTAATACAAATAAAAGAGTGGAACCATCGTCCTCATTGATGTATATGCTTTTAATAGGCCAATTACATTTCTGTATGACACTTCGTTATTAATATTATACATGTATCATAATTGTGGTATTTGTTAAATCAAATCCTGAATACATTAAAACAAAGGCTGTGCAAAGAGAAAAATGTTGAAATTAAAGAAACTTAAAACCAAATGTTTATAAATCTGATGCGTTGCTCACTGTTTTGATTGAATGTGGTCGTCTCAGTGGCTGTGGTTTGTGGCTGGCTGTTCCTTTTTTGTGGTTGTAAAGTTGATTTGTTTTTATCATTACCTCTTTTCTCCCTTTTTATTAACACTATAATATTATGTCTAGACCTACTCTTGAAATGTACAGAAATGGAGGTATAGTTTTTTGGGCGTCATTTCAGGGATCATGCTATTCAAAAATAGCGAAAAAAATGAGACTAATATTTTCTTAATTCCATAGGAAGCGGAAACCATAATTCATTTAGATCTTAAAGAGGAGAGGGAGATACACACATACATGTATCACCTTTTCACTCTGTCAATGCAAAATTTGATACATATTTAAAACTTTATGACGTAAAGGGTACAGTATGAGATAACGACTTGACTTCGAATTATTTTGCTCTCATGTTTTGTCACGTGTAGCATCCTTGACCAATCATTGAATGAGGAACTCCCCAGAGTATAGTGAATTTTATGGCCCAAACTTTGACGACAATTGTGATCAAATGGAAGTTACAGCTGTTAAGTTACATCAGTTAAGATTAACATACATGCCGGAGCTGACATAATTTTTCTGATTAATTTAAAGATTTATTGGAAAAAGCAATGAAAATTCATGAGGCCAGGGCTTTTAGAATATGAGTTGATTTCATATTTATCCTTCCATTCCATTCAATCAAATTTTAATACCGATTTTATTTACAGAAATCAAAACAGGAAATAATTGACTGATAGTGGTTTTTAATGCACCTTAATTAATCAGTATACATATTTTTACTTAATAAAACAAATTGTTATATTCACAAGAGGATAAAAACTTTATAAAAATGCGTGGGTTTGACAGAAAAGCATTTATACGGGCATTCATTTTTGTGAATACAAACGTACTGGACAAAATTATACATGACTGCGTGCTGCTGGTTGGTTTGGTTTTTTTTGTTTTACCTGACTACTAAGAAAGCATGTGTGTGCTTTTAAATCAGAAACCGGAGGCCGACGGCTTTGAGTGATGGGTGTGATGGTTATTTTACCTGACTGCTAAAAAAGCATAAATGCTTGTAAGTAAGCAACCAGACGGCCGACGGCTTTAGGTCCTCTCCGAGGGACCTGGTAGTGAGGATTAATGCCTTACCAAAGAGCACTAGCGCATCGCCTTGGTTTCGAACCCGGGTCACCGGATTACGAGACCACTGCTCTACCACTGTGAGCAGTGGTATACTTGCAGGCCTATATCCTTGTGACCAATTGATCGAGAAAATACATTTTACAATTGACACTTGGCTATTGATTCATTGACTTATTTATAGCTTCTTTAGCGGAATAAGACGCGCCCGACATTATAGAGCACGTCATTTCGCATCCGAGGTAAAAATATGAAGACACGTAATCTTTTCGAGGGCGAATTGAATTTGGAATAAGTCGATCTGAAATGTATCTTTATGATGAGCATGCTCGATTTATATAATTGCAAAGATTACAATGATAGGCAGAAGAGTAAGTGATGTTTAACCTTTGCAATTTACACCCTGTAATACGATGCTTATCTACTATATTCGCCTGCTTATAATTGCATGTATACATAAATAATAACATAACTTAATATACCACCTTTTTATTTCTCCTTTTCGTTTCTTCCTTAATCTTATTCACATTTTGAGATAACGTGATTAAACCGATTCATTTGTGGGGTAACATGTCACCTTATAGCGCCTGTGTTTTATTTTCCTTCATTGGTGGTTTCTGAACTTTACCAGAATTCTATACACCGCTTGCATACCATTACCAATACCTGAATTCAGATGTTAATAACATATCGGAATTCGCAGAGATGTTCTTCCATACATGGCATATTCAATTTGGAAAATAGAATGTTCATACATAGAGTTGTCACGTTATAAAGTATGCAGATGCAGTTTTTTTTCTCTAAAGGCATCGTTTAACAATGTTAAATCTGAGATGCATGGCCCTACGCGTTATCAGTGTCTATGATATCGTGTAATATTGAAGCCTTAACAAAATTGCGCTTCAAAATGATCATGAAGTGCCTCAAAGAAGTAAAAATCTTTGAGTGACCGGTTTAACCATATTTATGTTTCCCAATAGACTGTAGTGTTATAAAAAAAAGTTAGGAAAAACTGTTTTTTAAATTTCGATTTCCAACCATAAATATCTTGATAATCAGACTGGCGATCGGCTTGTAAAAGTCATGGGATTCCTGACTGACCTAAAGGCTTATAATTATCACAGCCTGAGCTAATCCCTGGATTTTGTTTCAGAATCTGAGACAAAGATACCCAATGCATTTAAAGAGTGTAATATAATACCTGTCAGAATAAATGATGCACTTATGGCGATTAGCAGAAACTATTCATAATCTGAAAAGGCCGTGGTGTTCCTCTGAACTTCCTTTTATTTTCTTTATTCTTAATGGATTTTCATGGGCAATAATGAAAAGCATATAGCAATGGATATAACTGTCAATGACTCCATCAGCATTAGACGCCCAATGAAAAAGGACACAGGACAAAGCAGACAACAACACCAAAAGAAATACAAGCACATCGATCACAATCACATTAACGTCCCCCTACTGGAACCGATAGAAGATTATCCTTTTTATGAAAGCTCTGGATGCCTGGCAGTTTCTATGATTTAAATTTCAAATATTGAACGACACGCCAAGTTTCAGCTTAAACATAGAACCATTTGTAAGGTTCCCGCAAAATGCTGTCGCAGTCGGATCAACAAGTGCGCGGTGGGCACAAAGAAATATTCATGTTTTCATTTTGCGTGAATGCAATTCAAGAAAGGAACCGTTTTTTTCGCCATAAAAATTACGATAATTGTACGTCTAGTTTTGGTTCTATGACAGCCTTCACTGAAATCTCTTACAATTGCAACAAACGTATGCCTCGTTCTGATATTAAATTGTTATATATTCTTAAAATAAGTAGAGCCAATTCTTCTCTGCCAGGTCATAACGCAATGAATAGCTGTGGTTATTAAGCATTAGCAAACAATTGCCACAAAAAAAAGCATCGATTTTTTTTTCTTCTAAATCAATAGAGCTCCGTATAAACAAGAATACAAAGGAATTATAATTTTTCATATCTCTCCTTTGTTTTATAGATTGCGGTTTTACCGAAATCGGAAAAAAGATAATAAAATACTTAATATTTAAAGTGCACTTTCAAAAGAATATTGCATTTTTAACGACATAAACAGAATTGGCATGAATATGCAATGCGTTAACCTAGGAAATAGCAGCGATAAACGTGTGCTTTGCTATAAAACTTAGACAGTTAGACGGATCTATCATCCCTGCTATTGTGAACAATATATCAAGGAATAGTGGCATTTTCCATCTTCATACTCGGAGGGGACTTTGTCGTCAAAAGGCATAATTTTTTAAAAGTGGAGATACAACAGGTGACTTGGAAAGTTGCTATGAATGTAGGTGTTGGGTAAGAGGGTGCGATGTGCGGTGTGTATAGGAAGCAATGTCCAATGCAAGAAAACCTATATCATTGTGTTCCTCGTGATCTTTAACATATACACGTTATCATTAACGCATACGCTCACACAAACTCGTACACACCCACACCCACACACATACACACACACACACGCACACACACACACACATCTTCCTTCCTATAGAAAGAGTGAAAGGTCTGAAGAAGAAAAAAAATACGATATGGTATTTAACAAGGCATATAACAATCCGTCTTTTGTATCGTCGGAATTATTTCTCTTTGAGAAATGTCTATGTGGGGCTGCTGTCAAAATGGTTTGAGATTTTAAAAAAAAATACCCCAGAAATAAAGAACGAATGCACTTTATAGCCAAAAAAAAAAAAACACGAGGCACTTGCTATCATTTAGTAACTAATAAGTCACATCCAGCCCCCTAAAAAAGTATTTTTACCACCGGAAGCGCAGACTCTGAATACTTATAGTAATCTCTATTGGCTGACATTAATGGGTTACACTTTGCATTTATATGACTTTATTATCCCTTAGACGAGCAAGAAATGTCATTTGTGTCATGCGTTGATGGTGTAGCTTGAAGTATTTATAACACCTGGTTTTGAACGAGGTTTAGATCCTATATAAACATCAATCCATGATTTTACTCCGCCTCTGCAAAAGGTCTAAAGTTAGCACGACGATTCGAAGACCTGGTTGCTTAGAACAGGGAGGTGAAAGAAAAGGAGGCGAAACTCTTGTAATTTATTCAAACACATTCGTGAGTTCTATAGCGTAACAATGGGATGTGTAACATTCCACTTGGCTTTGAAGTTCCATGCTCCGAGCCGCGCTTCCACTGCGGGGACATTCGGAAGCCAGGCACCAGTTTTACATTTATTACAAAATATTAAATTACCGGCAAAATGTCAGTGTAAATCAAAAACTTTATATGGGGACTGTATTGGGAATAATGCATCAAACACATTTTCAAATTTAGAACTCCGTCCTTCCTATAATTTGTGTGCCAGAGTTGGTAAAAGAAAAATTACATCCTGACAAAAACTCAATAGTTTAGGGTAATGCGCTAATTTGTGCATGTTTTAATGTCCCGTTATTTGATCCATGATTTACAATCTTCAATAACATTAAAGTGCTGAGTGATTTGTAGAAAAAATCATGGTTTTTATTCTATAATCTAGAAATGTATGTTCTTACTATCAATATGCCTTTTGAATTTTCAAAAAATTCAATCGGGAAGTCTGTTAAATTAGAGTTTATAATTTGGTTTCTGACACTACCCAATTCGTTTCTCCAGCCCCTTCGTTAAACGATCGAAGTGACCTCTATATGCAAATTTCGGCATACTACGTCACGGACAGTACTCGACCGTACTAAGGATGTTGCCTTATTCGTACAACGTGTTCGCAATGTCATAGTAAACGAAAACTTACAAAATCTGGACTGGTTTACAACATTTACTTTGTAAAAGATCCCTCTCAAACTTCAAGAAAAAAGAGATGCTAGACTTGATGAGTGAAAGATGTATCGCATAAATCCCAATTTCCTCCATGAGATTCACAGAATTTGCTGCAATCCTGAATTGCTGAAATCGAGCTATCAATGTGCGTACGAATCAACGGTGATTGTAGTTGAAATAAAAACATGCAATCTTTAAAAATTCATTTAGAATCAAATTTAGCAGGAAAGAACTAATTGATTAAGAATTACCGTAGATTAAAGTTGTATTCCAATATTGGAAGTATTTTCTTCACAAGTAGAATCGTAGAATCTTTTCTGTGACTCTCTGAAAAACTGCGCATGTTTACATCGAAATCTAGAGGTGATCCCGAGGAAACAATGCCCAAATTTGGACATGCCATTCATGAAACTGAGAAAAGAATCCATGCGTGTTGACTTTGTTGCCTATCCCCGTACTTTTAATATATTTGAGCGGGTAAAAAAAGGTTCCAATTTATAGCGATCTTTTTCTTATAAAAATGTAATTTTTGCAAAAGTCAGGGTTAGTATATATTATAAGTGATATTCAAGCTATCTTTGAGCCAAAAATCTAAGGGAAATTCATTTAGGATCAGGTAGAGATAATCACAAACGTAAGTCTTGACACTCGATCGCCCTCAACCCCTGGTGATTCTGTGCTGAACACCGTACGGACCGAACGAAATATTTGCAGCTAGAAACTACTTTCCATGGATAAATTGCAAATTTTGATAGACTACAAACGTTGAATGTAAGTTTTCCATAATTAAAGACTCCATTATTAAAGCAATAACTCGGTATTTATTATAGAAAAAGAAGTTGAAATGTTGAATGTGTGTACGAGTGAAATGCCGGGAGGAAGTATAAATGAAAGAAGAGCGTGATGTTATCATGAAAGTCGTAATGGCCACATGCGCGCACGTGGAATTTTCCATTGTAAGCGCCAGCACGTGGCTCTTTAAAAAAGATGAAATGCAAGAAATTATTAAAACACTGTTTCAAGGGAAATTAAACACTGTTTCGAGGGAAATTAATTAGAAATGAGCAATTCTAGTGACTCGGCTGTAATTGTAAATATACAGGTGTTATTCTGCTGACAAATTTGTAACATAACAAGAGGTTTTCTGGACACTATTTACCATATTTGTTTTCCTTTATCAAAAAGCAATTTTACATGTACTTGGAATTGATATATTTTCCCACCATGACTGCCCGAATTTTAATCCAGGTATACATTGAAATATCATCTTAAATTTGTATTGCTGTTTATTTGTACCAGGTATTGATATCAGCAATTGTACTTCAAGCTTTGGAAACTTTACTTGAAAATCATCTATCCTCCAGATCCTCAAATCGATCCTCAAATTTTATCAGGAAACCTTTTCCCTGTAATATATATATATTTTGTAATTTTAAGTTATTTTTCTTTGTTTTTTCTTTGTCTTTCTTTGTTTGTTGCCATGGCAACCATTTATTTCATTTCAAGGTTTCTCTTAAAAAATTTGATAAAAAGAACTCCATTTTTTTTCCATATTGAAGGATAAATTGTGTTCTCTAAATACAGTGCAAAATAGTCATGATTTAATGGACTTCAATTTTTAGTCTAACATCCTAATGCCGGTGAGATTGTTGTGATGGTGATCGCTGGAAGTTGCATGGGTCAAGTCTGCTGAAAAAAAACTTCATATGAAACAAGACGACTTCACAAAATTCATCTTTCCACTAAACAAATCATATCCAGTCTGTAATTAAATGTTTTGATTGAAGTTTTAACATACGTTTGGGGTTAAATAGTTTTTAGTGTGTCAATGACCGTTAGATCTTTATAGGCTGCCGCTGTGCCAGCCGTGTACAGCAGGGCAATGAACGAAATTGTTGTTGTTCGGTACACGGCTGGCCCTGGCGGTCGTCGTGTGGGCATTTTCGGTGGCTAGCGATATCAGAAGAAAAACGAGTGGCCGCTGGTCGCGTTTTAGGCAGGTGGTTGTTAAGACATGTTTGAATGAATGCTAATGTGAAATAATATGCAATGTCTGTAAGTTCCCGTTTAAATTCGGCAGAAAATGTCCCTTCCTTACGCAAGTTTTTCTGCTAGCTTGTATCTTTTCACGAAGTCATTTTCTGTGAAGTGGGCGTCGCATATTTTTACACGGTTGTTATGGCAGACACCGGGGCCTGTAAAATCCTTGCGATAACTTTTCACAAATTTCACCCATTTGTTTCGTCGGCTGGGATCCTTCTTTTAACTCAGAAAGCCGTAAAAACTTGCTGTCTTGTTTCGAGATGTTCTAGAACATCCGTAAACGATGCAGTTTGTCGGCATTTTGCCGAATTTAGACAGAAACGCGTTTTTTGATAGGGTGGTTTATTACTATATCGTGATGTTCGTAAGTGTAATTCGCGGGTACTTTCGACATGTCAGATAAGCGCGCGGTCAACACTACTGCGAGTGACGTCAGTGGTGACGTCAAATCCCGACCTGCATCACGTGACTGTTAGTAAGCTTTTCAGAATTGAACGCTTGTGTTGGCTGAAAAATGCCAAATTCAACACTTAATAACAAAAAAACAGTAAATCAGAGAGTAAAAAAACTTTGATTTATTTCTTCAGTATATATCAAATAATGTATACCCAGCATTTTTTTAATTTTTGAACACATCAAAATACGAGTAACTCAGCTCTTTAAGCTTGCTAATGTGTGTTTTTGCGTGTTTTTTATATTTTTGAAGTTAAAAAAAGGATGAAATTACACAAGTGTGTGTTCGCTTGTTCGACTCTTTATACATTCAAAAATGGATGAGAAATCATTGAAAGGGACAGCGAACAGTTGCTGTGATACCATTTTCTGATGTAGGAATTCTAAATCCTGAAATTTATGCGCTCTTTTATCTCACCACCTGGTCAACAGTTGCAGATTAGCGCATAACTTTTCGGCGGCTTGGAGCATGGGGTCAAAGGAGAGCGACTTGATTCCAGTCCTTCTCTATCACGTCCCTGCTTATGGGGCTTTCACATACACTCCGGGGCCCGTACGGCGAGTAAAAACAGACATTTTGGGAATTTTCGGCCGGTGTCCTGCCGGCTGCCGTAAAGTTCCTACGGGCGCCGGGACAGTTTTTTAAGCCGTACGGGCACCGTGGTGCTGAGTTGTCTGCTCCCAATATTCCCGGCGTTTTTATCTGACCGTTAGGCCGAAGAAAGCCCGTAAAGAGCCCGTAGGGCACCTTACGGGTCCCGTGCGGGCTCCGGACGTTGCCCGGACGGGCCCCTCACGATTTCGGGGGTCAATTCTCATGAAAAATCTTTACGGGCGCCTTGCGGTGCTCAAGGGTTCCGTATGTGTACCCTACGGCGCCCTCACGGGCCCCTCAAGAGCCCCGGGTGATATGCACAACAATAGGCGTCTGCCGTCCGGGGGCCATTTAAAATGAATATTGCCCGTGCGGGTCCCTCACGGCGGCATCTCGAAATGTACAACGCAGTTTTAAATACAGGAGATGCGGATACCAGAGGACACCTAAAGAGTGAGTCAGAAAAAATGTGCCACTTTTTAAAAGTTGTATTGTTTGAAGTATGAATATTTAATCATGAGTTTCATGATACGTCTTGATAGAGTTATCCTCCCAGTACATTGAGGTACCATTTTCATTTGAATCTCTGCATGCATGACTGAACATCAGACAATCTTTACAAGACTGCCAGATCTCACTTGCGCTAAATTGCTAGGTGAGGAATAAAATATTGTTTTGAACAAAGACAGCGATTTCTTTCAATTATCCAATTATCCAGACAGACAAAAAAAAACAAATACACACACACGCACACACACACACACACACACAACACACACGGTGCCCATCGTTTCATAATTAGCCCTTTTCTGAATGAGCATTGATTTTTATCAAGATCGCTGAATGTTTAAGTGGCATAACCCTAAATATCTTTCCCTTTTGTACACATTCACTACCACCATCATGTCATCATCATCATCATTGTCATCATCTTAATCTTCATCATCATCATCATCATCATCATTAACATCATCATCATCATCATCATTATCATGAAGCACAACATCCACCAATACGCACCAAGAGGACAGCGGCCACTCAACTTTTCGTACGATAACAAGAATTCCCGACAAAAAGTAACAGTTTGGGTAGGCCTTGTCGGGAATGGAATGCTCATTTGTGTGCGTGTGCCTTTGCATATGCGTGTGTGTGCGTGTGTGTGTGTGTGTTGGTGTGTGTGCGCGTGTCTGACTGCGTTTGTTCAATGCACTGTTTTATTCCTCACCCAGTAACTTGGCGCAAGTGAGATCTGGCAGTCTTGTAAAGATTGTCTGATATTCAATTTCAATTCAATTTCAATTTAGTATTTTATTGTCCATTTCTGGATATTTGATTCAGTGATGCATGCAGAGATTCAAATGAAAATGGTACCTAGATGTATTGGGAGGATAACTTTATCAAGATATATCATGAAACCCATGATTATATTCATACTTCAAACATACAACTTTTAAAAAGTGGGACATTTTTTCTTACTCGCTCTGTAGTTCAGTGCACCGCACGGCACCCGGTCGGGCGCCTTGAGGACCCCGGCCGGCCCCCGACAGGGCACCTTCCGGGAGCCCTCGGTACACCTGCTCATCGGACAGAGCCCGTAAGGTTACAGGTCGGCACTCGGCCGGCACCCTGCCGGCACCCTTACGGGCGCCTTGCATTTTACTCGACCAATTTTCTCAGGGCACCTCCCGGGCGCCGCAGAATAATGTGACCACACATGCCGTAGAAATGAAAATCGGACGGTTCCCGTACGGTCTCTAAATCCACGGCAAGTCGCCGGGAAGGGAAAATCGTACGGGGCCCGGTTTATATGTGACCTAGGCATAAGAAGCACTATTAATGCCGAGGTAAAATATAACTGAAAGGTGAAAGATAAATTAATATGGTATACTGAAAGGTGAAAGATAAATTAATATGGTATACTGATTTTTGTAGTGGTTTTTAGTCCCTATATTGATTAGACGCGAAAGCAGGAAATGTCGAGTGATTAACATTTGAATAATTACATGAACGATGATGACATTGTAGGCGATTTTAACTGAGATGTTCGTTTAAACACTGCCACTGTATTAATTTCTCTTTAACTTTCAAAAACATTGTTATCGTTACAAAGCAGCAAAAGTTTGATTGTCACAAGGATTGTGGAAAAATATGTCGGGCTTTTGTGCAAGCTCAAAGATAAGGCCGATAACCGGTCATGCCCATACCATTAAACTAAAAAGCTATTGTTCAAAGGTTAATTGAAAAGGTTGATTATGTAATGCAGAGGAATTAGTGTATACTATGAAGTTTCGGAGCAATGCACAAAATATGTCAAGAAATTGACTGCATCTTGCTGACAATTGCATGCACTGGACATGTACTATGGGACTATACCACATATGGCATGAACATGAATTTTTATCTAAACTTTCAACTAGTTCTTGTCATATTTTATATGTAAAGATATTTAAAGAGCAGCTATTCGAGGGATTTGTCTACTTTGGTATGTTTCCCAAAGGACACAAAATATATTTTTTTAAGCTCACTAATAAAAATCATTTTCACCTGAAAACAAAATGTTCTATAAGCAGATGCGCGCTACACGGATATACTTAATACATCATACTCAATGATAATGTTGATAATAGTGATTATTGTGAATATAATGATAACAACACCAGAAATAATGATGCTTATATTAAACTTCACAATTTTCGAAGATAAAATTATAGAAAAATAATAACAGTGGCAGCAATAAATCTAAAATCTTTTTAAAGAAAGATCTTGAAAAAAATGAATGTCTAGGAAAGATATTCATCAGTGCTACCAATCAATTGTGACATTTCAAAATGCAGAAGCTTTGATGAATACTTTTGGGGAATGTGTTCGATTACAATAAAAAATAAAAAAGTTATAAAATCTATTTATTCGCATGGCTTATAAAGAAAATAACACCAGATTAATTACTTTAGAATATGTGGAACACCATTATAAAATGACCTGTTTATCAACTTAAATTAAGCCAGGAATTCACCATAAATTATTGGAATATCATTGACTCCCGCATTTCATATATGAGAAGACAAAGCTTAAGATATAATTTTGCAAGTTTAATACTTCTAATTCAGCAGATCTATTAAATCCACGGTAGAATTTATATATAAATAATGCATATGCTCAGTGCTTTCAGGTTGAAAAGAAAAGATCAACTCTGTTTGATTAAATTCTGCCAAAACATACGCGTCGGATTGAAATGAAACCATACAGTATCTAAGTATTAGTTTAGTCAGATTTTTTGAAAGTCTAGGTAATTTAAATTTATATGTGTTCTTAAATGAATTAAGGTAATTTGTTGAATTCTGTCAAACTGGTCGATTTTATAAAGAAAATGTGCATAATGTAGCTATATTATACTCTACTTTGCTTGAGACAGCATATTACACTAACACCCTCGCTTTAACTGAGCCGCAATAATACAAAAGGAGCTGAAGCGGTCAAGAAAATTCTTCTTACCAGGGCCCTAGCTGTCTTACAAAGAGTTGCGATTGATCCAAAACAATCGCAAGTCCTCCAATCAATCACAAGTTTGCAGTCTCCTATCTCTTATGTACATAGTTGCGATTAAATATCAACTCTTTGTAAGACGGGCCCCGGTATCTATTTCCCTCTCCTACATGTGTGGAGAATATAAAGTAATGTCTTGCCAAGAACGAAATACTTTTTTGGCAGGGATTTGAGCCGCGTACCTTGTGATTCACACTGCGGTGACATATGCACCAGGGCCCGTCATATAAAGAGTTGATATTAATCGCAACTTATTTGCGATTGATATCAATCGCCACTTCGCACATAACAGATATGAGACTGCACATTTGCGTTTGATTGGAGGACTTGCGATTAATTTGGATCAATCGTTACTCTTAGTGAGACGGGGCACAGAGCACAACAACCTGAAGTAGCACCTTGCGTAGCATAATCATGGCGATCAAACCACGCTACCCCCTCCCAAGATCAATACTCTATCCACTAAGCTGTCTCTTCTCCTAATCCCACATTTACCCAACTCCAAATCTAGGTGATACAAATATACTTGATTTAGGTCTTGAAGAAGATCAGATAAATCATATGACTTTATCTTTCTAGAAAAAAACACCACCCTGACGTGGGTGAGACGTCCGTGCCAATTTATTTTCATAGGCATAAAAATCGGTATTTTTTAAAGGAAGAATTGGCAAAATTCTATCAAGAATCTAAAACGATAAACTTTTACGTTTTTGTTTCCTATTAATTTGCAGTAGGTAGTTGAATTTCCCATTTAAGTTTCAATTAAATGACAGACTAGCGCCTGCATTACATGTTACATATTATATTAAAGCTAATTGTGTCCAAAAATTTAAAAATTTGGCCTATCGATATTTCGTTTCGTTTGGGGGGGGGGGGGTAAGGTATGCTTTTTTGGGTCACCCATTACCACAATTTTTTTTGTTTTTTGTTGTTGTTGTTGTTGGTATTAAACAAAATACAAAAGGGGGGGTTTCCTCCAAAAGACACACACATACAAAAAGGTTAAAGAGGTGGGGGGTTCAACCCCCAACCCCCCCCCCCCCGCCCTGCGTACGCGCCTGTGAAGAGCCCTTACATATAAGTGATTACAATTTTCACACGTTATGACTTTCCTTTTCTTTTTTTAAGATTTCGTTCCCACTTTTATTTTTCTGTTTTCTTTTAGAATAGTTCGTCTTTTAAGGTCGGATTTCATTTTAAAGGAGAGAAACAGAGAAAAATGGCCTGAAAAAGTTTAATATAATAATAAGATTAATAATGATAATACCAATTCTAATAATATTCAGGGTTTTCATAGCGCTCAATACATCAACGATGTCTCTAACCGCGTTACAAATTCATGTAGGCTAAATTATTACCCCGGTCATCGGATTCAGGCATCCTACCGGGTACAGATTAATAACCTTGGTGCATGGAGAGTGGAACATACATGGGATTACTTAAAAAGAACCACAAATGAGAGTCAAGTGAATGAACCCTTGCAAAACGATATCTCCTTATATTATATAACAACATTACCGCGGGACGCCCTAAAACAAAAATGGAAGATAAACAAATGATCGCGGGGGAGGGAGGAGGCCACAGTGCGTGATACTTGACCTCTGTTATGAATCTTAATTGGTTATAAAGAAATTAATTGAAAAAATGGTCTCACCGGACAAATTAATCATTCTCATCAAACCCGGTTTCATTTTTGACAAGTAAGATAATTAAAAACAGTTTGGTTATAGACCCACGGAAACCATAGACAATCAACGTGGGGTTCTCATAATTACGTGATTTTCAACTTGTCAAGTTGAAAATGAGATTCTCAATAATTACGCCCCAATCAAAGCACTTACCAATCTCTGGATTTAGACTGGTCGTCTTGAGAAATGTTGCGGATCAAATGTTATTGTAGAATCACATTAGTACCATTGTGTACGAATTGTATTTCTTATGCAACAATTCAAAAATGACATCGTAGCAAATCGCTGCTGTGCATGCTTAAATTATCGTTTTTTTTAAAGTAATTAGGCCTATATCAAATTTAAATGAAAATTCCTTAAAATGTATCCCCTCTCCTTCTCTCTCTCCCTCGCTCTCTCCATTTAGGCTATGTCTCAACAACAAAATTGTACCAGTCGTTACCCCCTTCACATACACGGATTTTTCTTACGAGTTCTTACGGATCGCCAACTCGTAGTCAATCGCATGCATCCGTAAATAACTCGCTGGTATCCTTAAATAACTCGTCACAACTCGCAACAACTCGTAGACACTCTTAATGATCCGTGAAAGGAGAGACAATTTTTTTGACATGTCAAAAATCTTCTTAACATTGTCCACGGATTAATTTGTCCGTAAATAGCTCGTAAATAGCTCGTAGCAATCCATAACCA
Source organism: Strongylocentrotus droebachiensis (assembly GCA_035222895.1). Lineage (NCBI taxonomy): Eukaryota > Metazoa > Echinodermata > Echinoidea > Camarodonta > Strongylocentrotidae > Strongylocentrotus > Strongylocentrotus droebachiensis. The sequence goes on from JAVYIG010001819.1 coordinate 119,134, forward strand.
TCCGTAAAACGATCGCAACAACACGTAACCATCCGTAAACTGCTCGCAAGAATCCGTAAATGACTCGTAACAGATTTTTGTAACGATTCGTTACGGTTAGTTTACGATTTGTTTATGGATTATTTACGGACTATTGCGCGCAGGTTACGGATGGTTACGTGTGCTTACGTGTTCTTTACGATTTTATTAGGGGCTTTTTAGGATGGCTTTACGGATTGATACGGGTTTTTACGAGAATTCTAAGTGTAGTTACGAGTACTTTACGAATAGATACGTATACTTTACGTATGCTCACGACCTGTTTACGATTTGGGATAAGGTATAAAAGCTGCAAATTCGAACACTTCATTTTCAGTTGTTATTTTTTGGCTAAAAATCGTAAGGACTCGTAAATACTCGTAACTTACTCGTAACTATTCGTAACAACACGTAAACAGATCGTAACTAACACGTTAGTTGCTCGTAGTTATCCGTGACAACTCGTAACAAATCGTGGACTGTTGCCGTAAATACATCGTAATCACTCGTAATAATCCGTAATAAAACGCAAACAGCTCGTAATAACTCTTAAACCGGTCGTAAAAGTGGCCAAGTCGTAAGGATCCGTGAAAGATCCGTGAATTTGTGCGATCCGTAAGAACTCGTAAGAAAAATCCGTGTATGTGAAGGGGGTATGTCCCATCATTTTTTTCCTTAAGAAAAATAAATCAATATATTTCAATCCATAACAACCTCATTGCAATCGAGCTCCCTTTCTTCCTCCCCCCTATTCTCTCTCTTTCTCTGTATCTCTGTCTATCTGTCTCTCTCTCTGTATCTCCCTCCTCTCTCTCTCTCTCTCTCTCTCCCTCTCTTCCTCTCCTTCTCTCAGTTTTCTTCTTCATTCTTGTACCAATCCTTGTCTCATTAAACCAATATGCCTTTACTCCTTGAAAAACGTATTGCAAATGCATATTGCAATTATTGTGCTCTCTCTTTCTCTCTCTCTCTCTTTCATTCTCTCTCTATCTATCTCTCTCTTTCTCTCTGTCTCTTTCTCTCACTCTCTCCGCCCCTCTCTCCCTGGCAATCGAACCGTAAGTGGGCTTTTAATATACCACTTAAACAGACAGGCCGTAGAGCTCCAAATTGGAAATCAGACAAGACTACTAATTATATCGATATTACAAAGCCTTCGACGGGGTTGAACTAATGGATGTTAGGAACAGACTGACAAACATACATCTCCTAATAATCTAAAGGGAGTAGGATAAACTTGTGGTATTACGAAGGAGCTGATTGTGTGTGTGAAATTAAAGTACATGGTCTTAACTTTCTTCGCCGGAAATTGGATGGGCTAAAAAAAAACGTGCGGAGCTGCGATTTAGGGAAGGTATTGGCAAATAGGAAGGAGTATTATTACCAGGCAACTGGAAGTTGTGTATATCAATCAAACTGGCGTGGCATTGGAAAATATGAAATGAAGAATAGAGAACATTAATTCTTTTGCATGAAGTTTGTTTGCCTTAGAGGAGCCAATATTTCCTCTGTCGATAATTCTAAATCATATTTCTTTTATTCGTATTTCAAGATCGATCTCGAGATAATATTTTCTTAATCAGCTGCGTATAGGTCAGTGATTAAATCACACCTCATATATTTGTCGAGATTCCACTATCTCATGTTTACGGAAGACCATCGTAAGAAAAAAAAGCGAATAGAGTATTTCAGATTATTAATTCATGCTTTATTAGAATCTTATTCACAAAATAAAATTTCTGTACACACAAAAGAGAGCGTAATTTTGACACAATTCTTTCAATGATATACATATAACACTTTCATTAATATTCACTTAAAATTCATTAAAAGTTACATAACATTTTAATCAATTCAGCAAGGAATATGACAATATGTCGAATAATTTCAATTGCAGCTATCTACATTACAAATAGAAATACACATCAAATATAGATTCAAATATTTCAAATTCTATAATGATAAATCAGAAATGCAGCTCATTCTTGTGCGCTACATTTTCGTCATCCTAAGAAAGAGAGGTTGACAACATGGTTGAAGAAACGTTAAACCATAGAGTCGGTGACAATATTGCAAAAGACTACAAACACTAAATAGGATAAACAGATAAAAGAGAATTATATTACCCCTTAAATAAATTGATACTTCACAACGTTATATCCATATCTTTCGCCGGATAACATCTCTTTTTTTCCAAAGAAAAAAAATATCATAATTTTCTTGAAAACAATGCAATTTGTACAGTGTAGATAATATTGGTGATGTTACAAGCTATTGTTTTACTGTCAAACCTTGTTGTCTCTGAGACTATGTATCAAGAGTGTTTGAGACGAAACGATAAAAACAACATCTAGTGAAATAATTTCTAAATAAATGATTTTGAATGAATTTTGGCCATTATTCCTCCAAAACTTTTGGCCGAAACGCATTTAGAAAACAAACAAAAAATACAAGTGAGGTAAATTTCTATTTCAAAATAGCAAGCTTGTATCTTTTATTGAAAGCCTCCCATTTCTCCAAGCATCAGATAGATTATTAACAATTCAAACACTATAATATTATCTAGTCAATTACATAACTAGTACCTTATGATCATTTTTATCATTGACTTGTAAACTTCGTCTTGAGATTCAAATATATTGTATAACAATGAAAATATTCCATATATAAAGTTATAAATAAATCAAATAAAATTGCATGCAAATACATGTAAGTCCTTTCATTCAATTAAATTGCCACCAGAAGGAACATTGAATGATGTTGAAAGTAATTTTAAATCTTAAATATCGCGTACGTATTAGTTCCCCGTCTGACTTGATAAACTAATCTGATCAAAATAATGATTCTAATTTGATGGGAAAATGTAGCAGTGATTTGTTCCGTAATTCAACATCACCTTATTCTTCTCAAGTCTGGCAGGATGCTTAATTGATAAATCTACCTCAGGAAGTTTACGACGACCACTTTTTTAAATATAAATTCACTTGACCCTAGGCTACATGTTTACATATCAAAAACCCTAGAAGATATAAATGTTAAAATTAATGAATATCATATCAAATAAAATAAAATTTAAAAAACAGGATAAAATATATCATTTATTTAACAGAAATAAATCAGTTTTTGAATATTGCACGTTCTACTCCATATAGGGCTCAATAATTACTCATAGAATTTAACATAACTTATGGTTTTCCATTCATAAATTTATTAAATATAATATTTTGTTTAGAATGACACTTTGGCCTTCATCTCAATAGATATAGCGCGTCTGAATGGGTTGATATAGACGTATATGCACCGAAAGTCTTAAGGCTCGTTTCATTAGCAAGCATTATTTAAAACAATTCTATATCTTACCAGTACAAAATGAAGCTGTAAGAACAAGACTGGATGCTCATATCTTGAAGGCACGGTATTTGTTGTTTCATTAATTTCATACAAAGTCTTAACACTATTCTTTTAAAAATGACCTTGAATTTACAACGTGTACAGAGCGCAAATTTTGGAGAGACCCCTGCACAAGCCAGCTGCTACAATGCAGTTGTGTGAAAGTGGGGACGATTATCACTTCCGAACTATCAGTTTAACTTTCGAAGCTTCTTGCACTTATTGGTCAGACGTGACTGAAATAGATGTCACCCTCGGATCAATCTTAGGATAGAATTGAAATAACATGTTGTCAATTTGTTGGTGGGAGATTGGGGCGCGGTTCTAGAAGAATAATAGGGAGGGGGCTTGGGGGAGCCTGTAGGGTTTTGCTTAGGGTTTTGCTCTCATTTGTACATGCGCCTTGCTTAAATCCATGTATAATTGAAAAATGTTTTTACTTTTTGTATTTGGACGATGGGGGGGGGGGGGGGGGGACTTGAACCCCAAACCCACTTAAGAACCGCTACTGGGGAAGATTATCATTCCGACCATCATATACAAATCATGTGCGTCATTTTTAAAATGAAGCGTTGGATCACAACAAGTTTGCCAGAAATAAAAAATGTGAAACAAGACTTGTCCACATGTAGGGGCACTCCAGATCACCCGCCTAATTCTGAGCGACATAAAAGTCAATGAACAAATACATAAGATAGCAAATAGACAGATTTATATATCGTTTGGATAGAGAGAATTAATTGAACAGCACAAAACACAGTGCAAATAAAAACTAATGTTTCGTTGAAAGACAAAAAAAAAATCAATGAAAGACTAGTGGGTATAAACAAAAGCGCATTGATAGGTTTGAATACCTGTCAGTTCTGATTCAAAAACAAGTTTTTTTTTAAATATATAAGAAATGCAAACATGTCTTTTTTCCTATAGCTTCATGAAACCTTTCGTATATGTTGATTCTTCTTGGGATTTTTAATAAAGGAACTCAAAACAAACCATTTGACGTGTACATGATACTTGAGACACGTACATGAGGTCAACTCTCATTTATCATATCTATAAGTATTCTTAAATCATAAATCTATCCACCTTCTTTTTTATGAGGTCAATCAGTGATATTTCGAGAAAAAAAATCTCAAAGCAAGTAAATCTTAAATGATTTGTGAGAGCCATATATGATGTGTTTACGTTATCTATTTCCGAATTTTGTATTGTATGAATGCTCAATAAAAATTATTGCTTTCAAATAACCAAACTTGACGATTGGAGAAGCGGGGGGGGGGGGGGGTCTAAAGTGAGGCAACATCCTCCGTCATCCTTGAGAAAATAGAAGCTATTAATCTTCGTGCAACTTTGACCTCTGTACAAATCAAATATCAAGCTGTATAATGCACCACCAGTTGCAGTCATCTATACTATGAAAATAATTTTCTCGCTCATTGACTTTTAGAGTTGTTTCTCTCTCCCGGGAAAATAATGATGAAGGCCCTAGTTCACGATACTTCTCATTAAGTATTTCAAAGTTTTATCTCTATTCCAGTAGTAAGGAACATGCTATGAGTGGGTAAATACAAATATATCACACACATGTTCCGAAGAATACATTCAGAAAATACTTCTTTTCAGCCTGCAATCCCTGTATTCCATATCGCATGGAAACTGAATAAAACAATAAAGCTTGGAGACAGTCCAGAAAATTGATAAGAAATATGTTAAAAGTGCAGCTTTTCAATCGATATTTCCTCAAACATGATCTTTCATCCTTTCCATCAAAAGAAGAATTTCGTCAATGAAGGATGGGGTAGATGGAGTCACGACCCCTCGTCAACGGTGGAATATCTTCAGATGCAGAAGCTCTTCCTCGTAGTACGAGAGTAGAAACATGATGCCCCAGCCGGACAATAAACCAATGTTCTGACAGATAAAAATTAAGAGCTTGGATCTCTTCTCCGATTTCTCGTTGAGCGCCATCTGTGGATAACATTTCACAAACATCAGACAAGGTCACACCATGTGTAAGAATTATGTATCAACAATTTACGATCCTAATACTACATTGATATGAATTAAAAATTATAGACTGATTTAGAATGCAGATGAAAATATATTATGACATTTTATGATATGAAATATAAACTTCTGAACTTGTTTTTGTAATATAATAATGTCGATCAAAAAGTTAGAGTTTGCACTGACTCACATATTTATTAAAGAATTATAGGAAATAATTTAGTTGATTCGATAATGTTCTTTTAAATTTTGTTAACGACTATTTTTCAATAAGTTTGAGATCAAGTTATAATTGTAAAATTTGTAATTGATTTACATCTGCTTTGAGATCGTTCGTTTTCTGTCACAGAGACATTTTTATTTGTTTCTTCATTTATAGGCATATGCCTTGTTATTTTCCTCTTCTGATGTAAAATTATATATTTATTTGATTCCTTTGGTAAACTTCGATTTAAAAAAAGGTTAATATCCTTTGCGTCTCACCACAGTCTAACATAAATTAGATAAAATTTGCCCCATCTATTAGATTGACTTGGTAATATTGACCACATATTTTAGGTACAATTCAGTCGATATTGGGTAAGATTTTACCCAACTTTTGGTAAGAATGCATTCTTACCTCCTGTAGCCAGCTATGTCTATTACTCATTGCCGGCGATCTCTTCAATGAATGCGATGATGAACCATGTGAGTGACCATGACTGCTATCATCTTTCCGTAACATTCCACCAAACTACGAAAGAAATCAAACAAACAAAATAAATGTAAAAACAACCCACTGATAGTTTGAAGGGAATGTATTGTAGAGTGATTTTTGCAGCAAACAGAAAACCTCATATCGGCTGCCAACGCGGTCGTGGCTACAATTGTATAAGGACCATTCACACGCCAGACAATTATCCCAGACGTCTACCTTTGAAAACTACCCCGGACTAACATCGACGAGCACAATACAGTCATCAAAGTACCCTTAACAAAGACTACCCATTAAAAATTACCCCCCAAAACCCTCAGATATCAACCTATGGGGTAATGAAATTAGGGAGTAGTTATCCTAGGGATAAATTGTCCGGGGCTAGTTGTCCAGAGATAGTTGTCCTACAATGGGTTTCAATAACTCTTGCTTCGATGCACATACATTTCTTTTCATTGCTCAATGTACTCATCTCGTTCACGCATTATAGATTTGCAGAAGTCGTGTTATGATAGGAAGCCTTGAAATAGATTTTTTTCAAAAAGATAAAAATAAACTCGGCCAAAAGGTCAGCCTTTCTCTAGCAGCTGAAGAAGTATGACAATGACTACATTTGGCATTTGTAAATTGACCAATAATGCACGGTTGACTATCCACAGTTCGTGATACTATTTTTAGCCTCGACTGCAAAAATAGCGAACAGGAAAAGCCTTTCAACCCATCAGTAGCCGTTTTCATTGATTAGAATGTTGTTTTTTGTTTTTTGTTTTGTGTTTGTTTAGGGAACTGATGGAAAGGTATGTTGCTTAGTATTCAAGCAATTATTATCTATTTTTATTCATTTGTTGTTTGCGTATCGCCAAATAATTCACAATTTGACATTTCATACTTCAACACTCGGCTTTAACAGGTTAGTTTTCTGGTATGGAAAACAATGCCAACCTTCCATAGATACTTTCCTGACAAATCACAGTTTATAGTAATAAATGCAATTAAAAAATAAAAAATACCAGAGCTATGGAACCACTGCTTTACAGAGTAATCATCTCACATTTATTATTCAAACTAATAGAGTAATCGATGTAATTTGTTAATCATATGCCTCTTTTGAACGCAGAATATGAGCTGTAGTTTGAAATATCGTGATATTTGTCACGCAGATATAATTATATGTATATCTTAACACTATTCACATTTACATGTTTATCTCATTTACAAAAGGAAGCAGCAAATTGTTTCAGAAAGCATTAAATTAGAACTGCCCAACACCTGTAACGTGTAAAGGATATTTTGTGTAAAGACTAGTAAGAAAACTAAGAATACATTATATATGATATGCTAAAAATGAGTGGATTGAGAAAGGGTGAATACATTGTAATAGTCTGGCGTAATGCCTAAACGAAAACTGCATAGTAAAAACCATAGGTAAAAGAAGCTACAGTAAGGGATAAACAGAGAAAGTCGAGTTCTTATCAAAAATTCAAATCAAAGTTACTTGAAAAATTAATCAAAGATAGTAAATATAAAAATTAGATAATTTCAAGGAGGAAATTGTCAATATAAGGAGAAACAGACGGTAGTGAAATTTTACTTTGAAATAATGACTGCAGTAAAAATAAAATCTTACCAAATCAACCATTGAAATATAGAGGAAGAATCCAGCAGTGATTGCAAAAAGCCACTGTTGCGCTCCCTCTCGCGTTCCAATAATTATACCAAGATATAAACCTATAAAGGCAGAACAACCACTCGCGAAGTTCCAGAATACAGCTCGTCCATAACTCATTCCATTCTCGATGAGAACAGCAAAGTCACCTTTAAATCAATAAGAAGTAAAGAAGATGGAAAAACAAAAAATATGGATGGTCAATTTCCTCGTACTTGTGGCAATGGTATAGATTTCGCAATTGCTTCTCCAGTTATGAAGAAAACTATAAAATAATTAATATCAACGCAATTTCCTTTACTATACATGAGTGCCTCTATTTAAAACTGTCAAATAATTATCAAATAAATAAACAACTATTAATCTAAATTTACAATTAGAAAAATAGTAATTAACAACAACAAACATTTCGTAAAAGGCTTTATAAAAGAAAAGAGTGAGGTACACCAGGATGTAAACTGCATCTCAAACAACTCTAATTATCTTATACATGTCCATTAAGTATACCTATCAAACTTCAGCAATCAATTAATTAATATCGATGACCACATCATACCTACCTAGCTCGTGAGGTATTTCATGGCATAAAACAGCGATACTCGTCGATACTCCTACAAATATATTGGATGTGAAAGCAGCTCCTATTACTAATCCATCGAGTGCATTGTGTAAGGCATCCCCTATCAGCACCATGATCGAAACAGGCGCCATTCCTGACAGAGAAAAAAAATCAACCGCTGTTACCCTGTCTATCTTTGACTAAGGATACGGTCCATACGAACAAGAAAAATACATGTTTTAAAGGGAAACACTTTTCAAGGGTCACACAAATATGGTCTCCATAGACACGTTTTCTTTCTGTACACGTGTTCGCTAAAGCAGGTTTGATTGTTTTTTTTAGCAGCTACAAATTTATCATACATTTTGTCTACAGGACATGTTTTATACATATATTTTAGGGTTTTTCAAATGCCATGTTAAAGATACGATTTTATTGATTGCATCGGAGTCTGGTTCAAAGTACCAAATATTCTGAAACATTCAAATCTTGATAACGTGATTACGAAAGTGATCCTTACAAGAAATTTTCTGTTGAACACTACAATGGCTTCGCTAATAATGATAACATACAAAGCTGTTGTTAAAAACAGAAGCCTCGATTCCAAGGGCAGTATTTAACAAAAAAGGAAACGTGTTTATTCATCTTCTCAGTTCTGTTCTACGATTTTGCATGATATCTGCAAATAACAATAATTTAAAAACAGAACATTGCAACACCCCCAAAGGCTCACTGAAAGTACGTTTTTTGTTTTATTTCTGTCTTTCTTTCTTTCTTAAAATGAATATTATATTTTATCTTCTGGCGTTTAGTCATCAAAATATGAAACAATTCTTTAAATATTTCTTAATAATTATTGATCAAAATATGCCTTTGATTAGTCAAGCAGATGTTGATTATGATATAACAAAATGATGTTTTACCTCTCATGAGAAATGATCTTTTTTCATCATCCTTTTGCTCCTGAACGAGACTCTCAAAACATCGCTCTTCCACGTCGTTATTGCCGTTCATATTTACCGACAGAGGCTATGGAATTAAACACGATGCATCATTAATATCATTCGTCTAATAGAATGGTCACGTGTCATGTTAGACATGGTGTTCACGTGCAATCTTATGCAAATTAGGCGTGGTCGGTTGAGAAATGGGGGTCACACGAAATCGTATACAATGATATTTTTTGTATTTTCTTAAAAACTTTGGTTGAGAGATATTGATGACGTACAATCGTGTACAAGGTATAATTTGGAGGCCCTTGTTGCTCTCGTGGAATTTTATACAAGACAAAATTGGTTAAAATCTCTTCTAGTGTAATTCACAGAAACACCTATTGAAATTGGGAAAAGGCCTATATTTAGCAAACACGTTTCTTCTTTCATTAAAATCAATAGGTTATACTCTGGTAGATCCACGATGGTATTGTAAAAAGAGACGGTGGTTTGCAGAATAGATAATCATATCATTTTCATACTGAAAACGGATTTTTGTGGTTTAATTATTTGATTTGAAGTTGAATTTTCGACGGGTCGTCCGATATGAATTTGCTATGGGGTTCTAAGTGTCATACTTGAGACCTGTTACATTCTTGACGGTATAAGACTTAGCAATCATACAAATTCTTACCAATAATTGTTACTAAGTATCAACGTTTAGATTGATTTTGTGGTTAGAGTGATTTTCGTACAAGTTCATAAACGTGTACTCTGGCAACCAAAAATCAGCATAGACAATTATTATTTGACAAAACAAACAAAATAAAACAATTAAAACGAGAAAAAAAAGTATGAATAGAAGAATTCATACAATATATTGTCAGTTACTATCACTAACGATGCCAAATTTCATAATGCTGGCAACATTTTTGAAAAAGGAATATACTACATTCTCTAAGTCTGTTAGACAAGTTAGATCAAATGTTGACAATTAATGTTTGTATAAATTATATGGAATGTCAGTAAGACGACTGCCAAATGAATTTGAAATAATTGTTCGAAGCTAGTTGTTGATTTGAGTAAATAAATGTTGCAGTATAGGTCAAATCCATGGCCTTTGGTTATTTTATTTCCAACACATTACCTAGTATGGCGAAGTTCTGCACATAAATTGGCTTCAAATGGATAATTTCACTTCATATTTTGGTCTCATCTAAGTTCTTAGAATTGCTATGAACTTAATATACAGTTATCAGGGACATAATACTGACTAACAATCAATCTTTAAAGGCTATTGTGTCTCCAATCTTCTTCTACTGAATCGTATCTTTCCATGCATTGCATCTATCTGTAACATAACAAATTATTCTTATTAAGGTTTCAATTTATTGTAAATTTGCGATCGATTGAAGGAGATACGAAAAATGTTCGGGAGATACAATCAAACGTGACTGTTTATGTTGCAGGGCCCTGATGATCTAAAATCTTAGATGCCGTCGGTATTACGTATAGGAAAAACCAAGGAGATTTCCTTGGAAAAACTAGCTTGGACCTGCCCTCCTCTAAATATTTCTTTCACATATTGAATTTTGAGAGTTTACCGTTAAAGTACTTGGTTCTGGAAGGTTGGGTAAACCATTGTCTACATCAGTCAGCCAAACCTGTTCCGCTTGCTGATTGAATACTGATGTCTTCTCATCACAATCCTAAACAAACATTGAGGAGAAAAACAATCATGAATTGAGATACGATTGTAAAGATTATAAACAAAGTCTTTAAGAATCAATAGTACACACATGATGAGATGTACCCCCTCTTCCTCCCTTGGCAAGATACAATTCTATTGAGTATTTTTTTCTTCATATGAAATAGATTTGTATATATTTTATTTTCGTATGTTCTAGTACTCCTGTTCTTTTGTTTATTATGCAGAAGTCTTTCTTTTCTTTCTTTTTTGGCGCAAGTGCGCATTTGATTTCAAGTGGATTTCGTGCCTTATAAGTTTCATATAATTATTTCTATTATCAACTAAATAAATTGCTTATTATTATCAATTTCAACATTAACCACATCAACAAATCGAACACAATGATATTTCTAGCCTACTGACAAGAATACGTTTGGATAAAATGAAAACTATTCCTGCCATGAATTCACTCCTATAGTGCTTTGCTCCATTACATTTCATCCCAAAGACAGACCGAGGGCACCCTAGTGTTTATGGCGGGCTAAACGTGCTATATTCAGGACAGCTATACAACTATACATCCATTAAATGGATGTAAAGTTTAGGCCAATCAGAACGCAGGAAACTACGGCTATGCCGCATCCATCGAAAGCATGTATAGTTTCCAGCGTGCGGATATGGCGTGCGAAGTGCCATAACGTTACGACTATACAACTACACGACTATACAGCCATCGAATGAACGTATAGTTCAGCGAAGTGTAATACAATGCCCCCCAAAACCCCTGATCAGGGGTTTTAACTCTGCACTATAGCAACAGAAAAGCCCCTGACCAGAGGTTTCACTCTGCACATGCAGTAGTTTCTCTCTGCGCAGGGGTTTCTCTGCTTGCGCAGAGTTGCGCAGTAGTTTCTTTCTGAGCAGCAGAGAAACCCCTGCACAGATGTTTTGCTACTGCACGTGCAGTAGTCGCCTGGCTGGAAGGAGGGCGTTAGCTCGAATTTCAGGTTAAAAATGAAGCGTTAAGCAGAAGGGCGTTAGCACTAAATCGCCTCAAACTTTTATGAAACTGACTTATTTCCGAGAAAAAAGGTGTGGCCGTGTTCTATTATAACATTTCTATTAGTCGGTTAAAGAAGCTACACAAAGAAAATTCACTAACAACTCATAATTAGATCAATTAAAGATTTTCTCTTGAAAAACACGAACAATTTGCTGAGATATCATATAGATATCATGGAAAGGCGTACAATGCAATTTTTCAAGACCCTCCTTAGACCCCCGAACGCCCCTGAACGTAAGTCAAACACACAAGCGTAGTGAGCTCTAAATAATGACGTCACACACTGGACGAACAGCTCAGTGCCGTGGAGCAGTATGCAGCTAGCCAGCCGTGTCCCGTATGTGACGTCACAAATATTGACGCTCTACAATGGACCGCTGAAGGCAGAAAATCTAGATCTCAAAACTAACATTTTTGAGAGTTGATTACTGCGGGCCCCAAACATATTTTTAAGAGAAGAGTTGTTGTATTTGATCGGCAAGGCTTCCCCTTCGCAATGATATGAGTTTTGCATCAATTCAAAACACTTTTGATTTCTTCGTGTGGCTACTTTAACCACATTTTCGGGAAGGAAAGCAGTTTAAATATAAAACATATCTTTAAATGCGAATAATTCGAAAAGTATTTTTCGAGTCGCTCGCGCTAATTACGCCCTTCTGCCAGCCGGCCGACTCTCTACGCAAGCAGAGAAACCGCTGATCAGGTGTTTTGCTACTGCGCGTGCAGTAGTTTCTTTCGGATGATAGAGTCCAGCTGCTTGAAGGGGACACATAATACGCCAGGTAGAATCAACTATTGTGTACCTTTGTTTGTATCAAAAATGCTAGATCACGAGCTTCTTACTGTATTTCTTTTTTCTACTCGTTGTTACACACATGCAATCCAATACGAAAAAACATTACAATACTAACTTCTACCAATCGCGAACATCTTCTTGTCTCCGCGTCTTCACTGGTCTTTCTGCTAAACAAGGCATTCATCATCGACTCGAAGAGGAAGAAGAAATAAATAGCTCCAAGAACCGTCAACATCTTGAACATAACATCCATACTGTCGATCTCGACAAAGGTCAAGCTGTGAGAGTCGTTACCATCTGGTTTGTGATGACCATGGCCGTCATCGCTATCTCCACCGTGTTTGTGAAGACCAAGGGCCTGGTGAACATTGACACGAGAAACAACATTACGAAACTTAAGGAGAACTTCATCATATTAGATTACTGGGGAGGGATACGTTGTATTTCTCCGATATCAGGGACTTTTAGATTTGCACGTCGATATAGTGGGCTGCTACGTGTGACGTCCTTTTAAGGCACTGGCAGTGCCTTAAAAGGACGTCACACGTATACTATGTCGATGTGCAAATCTAAAATTCCCTAATATGATCAATGTAATACGCAAGTCTGGATTTGGGAAACTATATGTTTGTAAACGATTTAAATTGATATTTTGAAAAGTACTTTACAGTCATGTTAGATTGTCAATAAAAAGATGAAAGATCATGGATGAATTATTGAATTGATAATTATAGTCTGTCAACAAATATTATATTCGAAAATCAAGTTTGGGTTATACATTTCCTGACACAAATCGTTACAATATAGTTACGATGTTATCAACATTGACAACATCTTCAAGTCCGATTTCATTTGAATTTCACATCCATCATCATTCATAGTTGCTATAATGTAATTCAGGTTGTAAATGTAGAAGGTTGAATACATACATACATGCACCACATGAAGTTCCCAAGCAATGTGCAATAACTCACATTACAGTTACCCCTTAAATTATTCATTCCCCTTGTAAATTTGATGTCTTTTGTGTGTTTTTCGTAACTCAAGAATGAAAGGTAGACTGTTTGAATTAGGGCCCTCGTTAAATACTTTTTGATGTAAGCTTTAGTATGTCATATTATTAAGAAATATAAATATCGAGACAAATCTATTTTTTCACATGTTTAGTAATAATTACAAAACTTGGTATGGGTATGATTACTTTAGCTGTTAACTGTATGTCTCATCAGGTCATTTAGAAGTAGGTGATCGGCTGGCTGATAGAGAGGAAACGAAAAAGTGGAATGATGAACATCCACCCAACATTCACGGATGCGGACTAATACACTCTGAGTGAACGTAAGAAGGAAGCATAATTACAGAAAGAGAGAAATGGCCAAGAAATGGAGAAAAAAAACGCGAAAAGGGGCAGGGAGAGGGGGAAATGAATCTTCACTTTACGAGCTCACTAACAGGATACAGAGACCTCTCTAAAGAATGTACTGTATCTAAAGTAAACGCCACTGCACAGTTCACGGCCGGACTATGACTAGATTTTTGAAAGAAAATTGAAAGAGCATTCCGAAGGAAATTTCAAATATGTGAATTCTGAGTGAGGAGATCAAGTGTTATATGAATGACAACCAGATTTCAGGATATTAAAAGTCTTCCAGCTGTAGGAAAACCCCAGTCGGCTACGAATCGTAGTGACGTCATACCAGTTACTTGACGGGCCATGACAGGTAGCCGACTTTACCTTTGCTCCTACTGAATTTCCGTTTCGGTTGAATAAAATTTGGAGTGGACTATTATTATATTATTATTATTATTATTATTATTATTACTGGAGGTCCGAGCGTGAAATATAAATTTCGATAGTGATATGTCTCATGAGCTCAGCTAGACGCAGCTAAGGGATAAAACCCTGATGAAATTCCATATTTAATCCTACTGTAATTCTTTTACAAATCCATAGCCATAGTCCTAGTTAGTCGTGAGTTGTGCGGTGGAAGTTTTCTTATTTTTCAAGTTTACCTCTGGAATAAGATGCATGACTGCATCTCCTGACAAAGTACTGATGGAGAGAGCCACAAAGGCATGGATGACGTATTGTTGCACCTTGTTACTAAGACAAGGTAGAATAAGAACAGCTAGTATTGATACAGCCGTGATGATGAACACAGAGAGCGTTCCATAACCATAAACTGCAACAATAAAACAAGAAGAGAATAAAAACGGTAAGTGCGAGGGGACAGATTTTATTTAATAATAACGACAAACTACACAATTGAAAGGAAAAACTGAGGGGGTAATGAGCCTAACCACTATCCGATTTCCTAGAATTCATATAAAAAGCATGGGAATATTCGACAAATTGCCACAACTATTTCCATTTCTTTGACATTAATTTGCTAAAATTGTAATTATATTTATATTAGGATTTCTGGTTTCTATATAATAATTTATGCTAATTGTCGTTCTGCTTTTGTACATAATTGCACATTTTGTTTTTTTTATCATCTGTAAAACATTATGACAATATAGCCATCCGGTTGCGGAAATATGTTTTGAGTAAATCTTGAATGTCGAATTGTGAATTCTGTTATACTAGTTGTCAGTAGACATTATTTCAACAGGGTCATAAAGAAAAAAATTATCCCAGAGACTGAAAATTCATCGTAAGGCTATTTCGATAGTCAAGTGCGTCACCTTCTGAAATGTGCAAACATACAATTTACATAGGCCTATTACGTAATCTGAACTTGATTTCTTTAGCCAATACCATAAGATATTGAAATTGCCCCTTAGTTGATTTCTTGAAAATCTTTGCGATCGTGTGAAAAGCAACCTTTGCAATATAATATTATGTGCATTCATTTGTATCATTGCTTAGCATTTTCCAGTTTGGAAACGAAAGCTTCACAAATGTGTACCCTGTGAATCAAATACAGGCAGTAAGTGAACAAAATATTCGACGCCTGACCATTCACCGAGTTCGGTATTAGGGTGGGGTTCAGTCACGTGGTAGTATGAGAGAGCGCCACATCTAACTCTACCCTTCAATATTTGAACTATATCAGGGGATGGGTTATGACGCTAAAAGTGACTTCAGTTAACCTTTTCCTTTCACTATGAGGTAACAATTTTGCTTAAAAATGACGACACCGCCTCTTTCCTTGGGTTGGGTACGAACGTCTCTCTGGGAATTCAACGTTTGCTTGCTCATCTACACTAGCTCTCTTGCGTAAACAGAGTTTAGGATTGGCCATACTTCGTCACAGTTAATAATCAATTGAAATAGGGGCGTATCCCGTGTCTTTCCAGTGAGGGGGTAATGGGGTCACGGGGAGCACAGGAAAATATTAGATGGATGTAATGTGAGAGAACAAGGCAACAGAGCGAAGGGAGTGAATAGTATGAGGGGTGGTATTTCCTTGGTACACGATGTCTAATTTCCCCACTCCAAATCTCGGTATATATCTCTCGCTCTATCTCTCGCTCTCTCTCTTCGTCAATCTTGTAGGGGCATGTGCCTCTCGTGCATCTCCGAATACACCAGAAATATGTCATATTTATATTAGCTTATTTAAATGGGTTCGACTAGCAATAGTTCAAGTACAACAATTGATAATGGAATAGAGAAAGGGATTTCATGGAGTGATTTACAGCCTCCCAAATTTACTTACCCCCCCCCCCCCCCCTCGTCTGCAGCCTTCAAATTCAGACCCTGCGCATTCCATTACAAAGGAAAGCGTTTTCACCTACAAACTACACCCCCCTCCCCCCCCCCCCCCCCACCCCCACCCTCCTCCTCCTCCTCCTCCCCTCCAAGAGTTGAACTTCACCTTCCGCAGTAGACAAGGGCCTGTTGGGACGTACATCATCAGCATGTCTGTCAGGGTTACAGGCATCTGTGATGATCTGATGTAAGATGGCCGGACAGAGTTCGTTGAACTGTCTCTCTGAGATCCCCAAGGCCTCGTTGATTCCGAATATATCCAAGAGTTGGTCACCGGAATAGCACTGAACAGGAGATATGAATGATAATTATGGAACATTAGTATATCACTTCTATGAGAGGGGAGACACATGTATGAAATATTGCTTCCATACGGGACATGCAGAAGGTAGTATATATTACAGCGCTAGCTAAATATTTATACTGCTTATCGCCGACATGAAGGAGAGTTTACTTTTTATAAAGTTAGCTCGTGTAGAAACATATAATTCGACGAAACATATTGCTCATGATATAAAGTTTTCCCTTGTGGCAACGCGGTCATTGCGTCTGATATCGATAGCATCATGATTGATGTGTAGACTATGTTTCAATTTTGATAATAAATCGAAATCGTTGTAACAAAAAAAAAGCACGTCAGTTCCACCATAACTCAAGAAATGACAACAGAATGACAATGGGAGATGAATCTAACTTCTTAACGATCCTACGTTTCTCATAATTTGCCTGATATTTCTTATTTAAACGATAAATACTTTTCTCCCATTTGTCAAGTTTCTATGATTTTCTACATTTCACTTCGATAAATGGAATGAATATTTTGTAGATCAAGATAAAAGATGCATAACCAGAATATAGTAGAAGATTGATTGATTCAAACTGTCTCCTTGGCTGTTCTTCCCTCCTCTTTCTCCATTCTTCTCTGTCTTTCACCCTTGTCATATGCTGCATCGATTGTTTGTTTAAAACTGCATTGAGAATTGTCTCTTACCCTCGACATCTTAAGCTTACTAATGCTGCATCAATTGTTGTTTCAACTGAATTACAAATAAAGTTGAGGCCCGAAGATTATGATAGATAATATCTGGCATTAATGTATCCTTCGGGATTGGCTCTGAGACAATACAGAAGTCGCTACAAAAAATGACAGCCGGTTGGATTTGTTGATTTAACTCAATCCACGCCGTACATGGATACGACAAGTCGGAATCGTTCAGTCGCTATGGATAAAACATCTTATTCCAAATTGTACTTAATGATGTGATCCTATAAATGAGCGGTTTATTCATAAATATTGATAATATTTCATTTCATGTAGATTCATGAACGTAGTTTAAGTATCAAATAAGGACAGAAAAACCTCTTAACGCTGAAAGACTATCGGCAGTCGTACTTCACAAGCAAAATATGAGAAGGAGGAGATGTAAAAAGAGGAAGAAGAAGGAGAAGAAAAAGAAGAAGACAAAGGAGAAGGAGGAGCAGAAGAAGAATTAGATAAATGAACCCAACAAAAACAAAAGGTAAGGAAGAGGGGAATAGTAAGAGAAAAGGGAGAAAAGAAAACGCAAATGAGGTATTGACATAGTTAATGGGGAAGAGAAAAGCAAAATTATAGTGCGCCATCCTAGTCCAAACTTTAAGAGCTACACAACTGAAAAAAGTAGTAAAACAGC
The DNA here is from genome assembly GCA_035222895.1 of Strongylocentrotus droebachiensis. Taxonomy (NCBI): domain Eukaryota; kingdom Metazoa; phylum Echinodermata; class Echinoidea; order Camarodonta; family Strongylocentrotidae; genus Strongylocentrotus; species Strongylocentrotus droebachiensis. The sequence goes on from JAVYIG010001819.1 coordinate 137,340, forward strand.
ACATTTTATTTTGAATTGAGCGAAAATTTCATTCTTTAAAATCTAAATTGTTGGAATAAAGGACAACAACGCCAACTGAATCTGAAATTATTACGAGAAGTATCATATCCAAATGGCGCGTCGTGCGAGATGAAACCCATATGGGTGTAGGCAACTCCAACCCTCCGAGCCTCTTAAACTCCGAGCCGTGAGTCACATGCTAGGTCAGGTGACCTCATGAGTGGACAGGAACAATCCTCTTCATGACACCCTCCCAAAATAGCGCATCATTCATCGCTTAATAAAGCATCATTCATCACAAAATAAAGCAAGACAAAACGGTTCAAGTTGAGGTCTTTCCCTCGATGGGCTTACATTATGGAGGACGAGAAGGACCACGAAGAGAAAGGTAGAAAGGGCTATTTCAAAATCCCATATCTCATAAAATATCTCAAAGTATGAAATGTCATATTTTACAATGGTATTTTAACATTTCTGAACAAATTCTTTTGAAGAACAACACTAAACCAAATAGCTATTACATGATAAATCTCAATTATTAGGCAAAAACCAAAATCAAATATCTGATGAATCGACTTATAACTTTTGAATAAAGCGCTTATCTAACACTTATCACCTTTCCCCCCTAAACACCCCCCCCCCCCTTTTTTTTCCCCTCCTTCTCGCACGCCTGGCACGTTCACGGTGTTTGGAATTCTACGTATCTCGCAGAGAGATTATTTCGAAGCTGAACGATCCTATCAAGTTCACCTACATACTGAAGAGATCTTACAAAGCAGGCACACTGGTGCGCGGTCACTATCGTGATCTTGAGGAGGAAGGAGACTTAAGGATCGAATGACTCATGCAACTCAGCTGTCTACTTTACTTAAACCGAACGAACGGAAACATGAAACGAACATCCGTCCTCTTTAATAAACCAAGGGGCATCCATGATGGTTAAAAGGGTTGGATAGGTGGGGGTTATAACTTGACCTGCAAAAGAGAAGTTATTGTTAGTAGTCAATCGTCGACCTTATCAAAAAATGTACGCTGACAGAAAAGTAGATAACGCGGCAATATGTTGAAATTCCAAGTTTTCCCCTCATGCCTGTGATGTCGTTGATAAGACTGTGCGTTTTGACAAGTTTTGAGAATCTTAATACTATCAGACATAAAGTCTATACGTACCTGGCAGATTATGGTAAGATAAGCACCCCTGCAATGACTATAAATTTTCAAATGAAAATATTTTCACATTTTGATTCTTTATGTCATCGAATACTAAATGAGTTTAATGAAGAAACTTTGAAGCTTTCACGCGGTCATTAAATGCTGCAGAATCTCTGAAAACCCATGTTTAGAATGTACACTGAGGTCTATACGTGAAGAACAGAAAATTCACTAGTTTTTTTGTTTAGCTAGTACTGTTGAAAGTAAGATTTGTAGAAAAAAAATCAATATTTTATCGTATCATGCAATGATATCGTTCACTCACAATAAAACAAGAATGCTATTGTTACACAAATATGACAAATAGGGCGTACCTGCTGAAAGGTGTCGTTATTTGCATGGTGCTCGGTTGAGTGTGTGTCATGATGTGACGCTCTCCTTCGGATACGATGGTTGTAATCAGGCTTGGTCGGTCGACCCATCAGATACCCTAAACGATGTGCATGTCCAGCATGACCATGTCCGTGGGGGTCGGTATGACCGTGCATGCCATGCCCGCCGATAAAGGGATTTTGTGTCGGTGGTGCTGACGTCGTTTTATTTCTAGGTTCGCGACCGCCAGGAACCATCCCGTGGCCATGCCCGGCGTGGTCATGCCCGTGGTCTTGACCTGCTCCATGTCCGCGACCTTGACCTGTTCCTTGTCCGCGGCCTGCAGCGAATCCCTGATCGACTGTAGGACTGCCGTGGTCATGCTCATGGACCACTCCACCATCTGGTGATTGGTCGGTATGAACGTTACCGAGATCGAGATCGCTAAGAAGACGCTGAAGTCCTGCAATAGGGTCAGTAATGGAAGTCGATAATTATCGAATAGTTTGAAACAAATGGTGACTTTCGATGACCCTCTTCAAAATACAATGATAATAATGATAGTAATAAAAATAATAATAGTAATAGATATTGTTATAGCGCACATATCCACAACGCAAGATGCTCATAGTGCTCCAACATGACTCTGGCTCTGCTATGCTACAGCTTTAGGTGCTCACAGCATTCAAGAATTTCTTCCTACGTGTACCCATTTAAAACATGGGTAGAGAGTGGCAAATGCAGATTAATATCTTGCCAAAGGACTTTAGTGCCGCGGCGCGACTCGAACCGCGAACCATGTAATCCACATTCCGAAGACGTATCCTCTAAACAACGACACATTTCTATCTACATCGAAGTTGAATACTTGTCATCAGTCGACTGTGATTTAGAAGCTTACATATTTAACGATTAAACTATTAACGGTTAAACTTGGCTGGGTGACATTTTTAAAAATGCAACATGATTCATTATTGTATGTATGGGATTAAGAAATCATGAATTCATTAATCAGGTATTAATATGGTCTGGTTTTCCACGGAACAGTAATATCTTGGTCTGCTATGAAACATTTAATGTTGAAAATGTGTAGATTTTACAGAAAAGTAAAGTCTAGTTAATATGGCGGTGAAATGATGACTGATCATAACCCAGAAGGGACGGAAGCACAAGTGAGAATGCAATGACTGTTTGAAATACACTCCCATTTTTCAAAGGAGGCTTTGTAATCATTGTTTGGAAATAGGCGAGGTCCAGACATCCCCTCTCCGGAGACATACTGACCAGAAGCGTGATGAGAGAGAGGGGGGGAGATAGAGAGAGGGGGGGGGGGGGAGAGAGAGAGACAGAGAGAGAGAGAGAGAGAAAGAGAGAGAGACAGAGGGAATGAGAGAGAAAGGATGGAGGGAAAGAATGAGAAACAGAGGGAGAGAGAGAGACAGGGGAGAGGGAGGGAGGGAAGAGGGAGTGAGAGAATGAAGAGAGAGAGAGTGGGGGGAGAGAGGGAGAGGGAGGGGGTGATCTGTACCTCTGCTAAAAAAACAATCACATGCACACATGATACTTCCTGGGTTTAATTTGATAAATCAAAAGGTGTTTATAAGATATAATAAAATTATAAATGTATAAGTTTAAGTTCAAATTTGGATCCTATACCGATAGCAGCACTGAGGGTGTGAAGTTGGGTTTATAGTTGTACCCTTTCTTGTAAATTACGTTAAAAAGAAATAGAGAAAATTGACGGATGTTCCAAAGGTCAAATCTTATTCATTCATTGCGCCATTTTGGAAGTAAATAAATCTCTTACGAGGGGATCCGCGTATTTACTTAATGCTCCACTTTGGAAGAAAGTAAATCTCTTTACAGAGAGAAAAAATTCCGCGCGTTTGGAATCGTGAGTATTCTTTAGATAACCAACAAAGTTAGTATCAAGAATATGTTTTTAACAAATGTAAAATAACAAATATGGACGACCTTACCTGCCTCGCGTATGATATGGTTTCTACCAAACTCGTCGAAGATGAAATCTGCAAAGTATGAAGGAGGAACAAGCAGCCCTTCCCCAATACAGTGTCCATGGAGCAGAGAGCTGATCAGGTGAGCGGCAAGGATCTCCAGACCGGCTTGGGTGATGTCCCGATCATCTAGAATGTTGGCAGCTTCGATCAGCGTATGGGCTTCAAAACACTGGAGAGGATCATGGATAGTAAGAATATGTTCAAATAGAAAATAAGTCTATCGGTATTTGAAACTGAATTATGTTGAATTTTGACACAGCTGGGAGGGTGGAACTGGTTGCTAACATTTTAAAATCAATATTCGTTTCAGCTCATTTCTAACCTATTTTGTGATAACAGAAAAATGTAACGATAATCAGCGTTATTTTAAAATGACTAATGAAAGTTTTATATCTGTCGATTTACATTTTTCTAATGTAAACTCATTCGCAGCTTCATGTATGGGGCTGACATGGAATTCCCTTTTTTCTACTCATATACGAAATAAAATCGTTTCATTTAATTTGAGACTTTGAAAACAAATCGTAATAATCAATGATAGGCTCAAATTATTATTTACAAAAATATTCTTGGGGAATTTTAGAGTGATAGGTTAACTTTTCAATGAGTATTTATTTTCTACATAATAGCATTCTACACAGTAACTCCGAGAGCGAGTATTCTACAAGAATTGTCTGAAGGCGATTAATTTCCAATAATATCAGCAACTACTTCCGAGACAAAAATTAACCTAAATAAATTTAAAAGGTCTTGCGCAACACATTTTAAAATGTGCGAACATGACAATGACGTATTACGTGATCCGAACATAATTTCTATCGGACATAACATGTAGGTATTAAAATTACTCTAGAGTTTTTTGTAATCGTGTTTCTCTTAATTTGGTAAATGTACTTTTAAGGAATGGATTAAGACACTGGATTTAATTTATGCTAACTTGTCTTGAAACAAAGGATAGTTAGCCAGGTAGGCACATATTTATATACTAGATCATTTTTGTAATGGTTCATGGCCACATAGTTACATAATAAATATGATTTGCAGTAGATAGAGTTCTAGTGGCACCATGAATCACTTTCGATAGTATACTGTGACGTAGAGTTTGGCAAATTGCCATTTAGGAAAAAACCTGTCGTGTTTGGTTTAAGGTAATACATACAAGATTATAAAAGATTGGCAGATTCACGACATTGGATCAAACCGATTGCATAATTAATGAATAATCATAACAGGGATTATCAATCATAATCCTCGTTCTGATTAATACTTTTTTTAAAATATAATCCAAACGAACGGATTGATGTCTACGGAAGATTAAAGCAATTGTTTTCAAACGACAGAATTAAAGTGATTAAAAGTAGATGACGTCATGAGGAAACATTACTTCATGACACAATGCTACATGCTGGCGACATTATATATCATCATCCGTAAACATGTTTAATCTCATTAAGTGGGTCCAGTAGGTGGTAATTTATGAGGTAGCGCTAATCAATATGGGCAGTGTTAAATGAATCAGGAAACCCCACTCGAAATATGACTCAGGTAACCTGACCCAGGTTCCGCCACAAACATGGCTTAAAGGTACAATTCAACTTTTTCAAATAAATATTTGTTGGCGGTAAATTGTGGATTGAAAATTACTATGATGTTTTAAAGAACATGAAGTGTCGATCGATAAAACCAAGAGTTATTTGCCCCATACGTCACCAAGTATTATGATATTATGAACATAATTTGACATCGAAAGTATATCATGGTGCATAATACTTGGTCTATGTCTAAGCTCCTTGGCTTAATCCATTTCTAGAGGCAAATTGCGAGATAACGAAAACTCTTAGACGGCTCCAGTATTAACGTAAGGGACAGTATAGTTTGGACGTTTCCAAATATAACACATTTCGGTATATAATTACTTACCATGAACTTCTTCGTCTTCTCCGTGTGTTCGCAAAACCCATATTGAACTTTTTTTTAAACAGCATATCTACCAACAAATCATGGACTAATCAGGACTATTCCTTGGTTATGCTTCCCATACAACGTCCCTATGGACTCTGTTTCCTAGTCAAAACAAGAGATCAAAATTGTAGTACATTTTATAGGTCGAAGTTCATTGAATAAACTTCCATTCTTGCGGGGGACAGTCACTATACATTGCCCTTGATCTCGATCTTAAATATGAATTCATTAAATCTGCTAATAACTTCGTTTCCACCTTCCCCCATTTCCTAAGGGCAAGGACAGTCATAAAGTAGGTCGTTCGATGAGCGGACGACAGATTACCTCAGATCAGATTTGTCATATAATTTCCCGCCTACGGTAAGGCCATTTGACCGGAGTTCCTAGTACATCAACTACAGCTTGCTACGGTACAGTACTCGTATTGCACCACTTTGATATATGTAATGTGTAATATGAAATTACAACTGAAATAACCTACAATAGATTAAAGTGGAAATGAATTTTACTTATTTGTAGAGTTTGAAGACAGTGGCAAAGTAGAACGTTCAATGAGCAGACGACAGAGTTGCTCAGATTTGCTATTTATAAAATGCATTTTATTTGTACATCTTTTCTCACTCGTGGGTTAAGCGCAATGCAGAAGAGTGTACATACATTATTGTTTACATTTTTCCTGACTATTTCGCCAAAGGATTTTGTTCACGTACATTACGTATTCCTCATCATGTTAATTTTTTTTTTTTTTTTTTTGGGGGGGGGGGGGGGAGGCCGGGAGGTTGACGTATTCGTCCACATAGTTATATGTTTATTTTCGATCCATTATTTAACAAAAGATTATTATTTTGAAAGTAAACCCTTGAACTGTCAAAGAAATATAACAGGATACTCCCCCTCCCAAAATGAAAAATACAAAAAAAATACAAAAATAACGAAAATACGAAAAACAAATAAATAATAAAGTTGGATCTATCGTTCCACGGAAACAGTCAACAACACAATGCGTCGATATCTTCCGAATCCGGTCAATTTAGAGCACGAAATTCAATACGGTAATTCCAAATTACTTTCTATTTATGGAACCATAATCTCTACATATATAAAGTCGGGCCTCTTTAAGATTCATAACTATTCCGAAGTGATCGACTTCCTGTTATACCTTAATATTTTTATTTCATTTCGAAACGATCTATTCTAAAACTTCTGACTGCTATTGCAGCAGACTTCCTGCTCCTCGATGTATTCTTTTTTTTTTGCTTTCTATATTGTAAGCTTTCTAGGTTAACAATCACTTTTTTCGGAAAAGATCTCCTTGCAACAATTTCCAAAAAAAATTACTCTCAAGGGCAACTCTATTGTATATCCTATAGAAATCATGTTCGGATTACGTAATATTTCATTGTCATGTTCGCATATTTAGATGGGTAACGCACAAGGCTATTGGGCTTTTGGGCTCTTTATGGGATTCCTACAAGTGTTTACAATGCTATGGCACATAATAAATAACATTACATCATTTCGAATGAATAGCAAATGAAGAAAAAAAAGGTAAACAAGAGAAAAGCTATCGTCTTACAACGTTTATAGAAATATAAGTGTATATACATCAAACTATTTTATTCTATCAGATAGTACAAGAGCTAGACTTTTAGTGCGAAGTATATGCATATAATATTGCATAATATTTGAGCGCCTTGAGCACCTTGCAGGGTGGATTATGTGCGCTATATAAATATCCAATATTATTATTATTATTATACTGCTAAACAAAGTGACCCCCCCCCCCAAAAAAAAAAAAAAAAAAAATAGAATATTAAACTAAATATAAGGAGACTTACTAGATTCCCCTTTCAAAGTTTTGTTGATTGAAATATTAGTAATATAACAAGTCAAATATCGATGTGTTATTTTTGTTGTTGCTGTTGTCGTTATTGTTGTCGCTGTTCATAACCCTATCCCCCTTTCCATAAAAAATACCCCGCTGATGCTACACTCTATGTTGCTAAATCGACAATCTCTTTCTCATGATCACCTGTCGTTTTAACACGGGAGGACGCTCGAGTTTCCTATCGAGTTATTTTTATACTGAGAATCCGGAAGTTTGAAAAGTCATTCCACTCAACCCGTTACTCGCCCCCGAGTTTTGCCTCCTTCTAAACCTAGCCAAACACTCCATCCGATTTGAATGAGTTCGTGTAGTTAAATGTTAAGGCAATTGATTTTAACTAGCTTATTCATACATTGTACGAAGAGCTTGTCTTCATTTCGCCTTCTAAACTGGGCCAAGACACTCTCCGATGTAAATGGGTTCGTGTCGTTAGATGTTGAGGCAATTGATTTTAACTAGCTTATTCAGACATTGTACGAAGAGCTTGTCTTAATTTCTCCATCTAAACTGAGCCAGGACCCTCTCCGATGTAAATGGGTTCGTGTAGTTAAATGATAAGGCACTTAATTTTAACTCGACTTCCGTTCAGACAATATCCAAAGAATTTGTCTTTCTTCTCCATTTAAACTGAGCCAAAATACTCTATCCAATGTGAATGGGTTCGTGTAGTTAAATGTTGAGGCAATTGATTTTAAATTACTCATTCATACATTATACGAAGAGCTTGTCTTAATTTCTTCATCTGAACTGAGCCAAGACACTCTATCTATAATGTGATTGGGTTCTTGAAGTTAAACGATGAGGCACTTGATTTTAACTCGACTTTCGTTCAGATAATATCTAAAGAACTTGTCTTTTTTTCTCCATTTAAACTTGGCAAAGACGCTGCAGTATGAGTATGAATAGGTTCTTGAAGTTGAATTATGAGACAATTGATTTTAACTCGTTCATTCAGACCATTTCCGAAAATTATTTCTCTATTTCGGTGAAATGACGGAGGGTGGCATAGAGTGGTGGTCATTTTTAGAATTCAGAAATTACCTCTTATGACTAACAAGCACCTTTGGTGACTTCATATATTTAACAAAAATACAGCAAATATCACGAAAGGCGAAAGAAGAAAATGAAAAGACTGTACTGTATTTGAATCTATATTTCAAAAGATATATATCTGTATAATACACTGTTACAGGAGCTGTATTAGCAATTGTCACAAGTAATGATAATTACAATTTATAAACCATGATAACGATGATAATAATGATAATGATGAAGACATTAACGATATCTACGGTAATGATAATAGTTATAATAATATAGGGGGAAGAAGAAAAAAAAAATCAAAAAATGAAAGTAATACGACTAAAACGCTGGGCTTATACTGTGTATAGTATACACTGAACTCTTTAAAGAAATATATGATGCTTTTTCAAACGTCTAAACTCTGCTGGGAGTCTGGGGACTACAAGTATATTTCTTCAACTACATCGCCAGCACAAATGGTAAACTATATCACAATAGATTAGGCATTCTTCCAGCTCTCCATTCTTCTATGGAGTACAGTTTGACAATGTAGATTGATATCTTGCCAAATGAAAATGTCGCCTGGACGGCGTTTAAAAGCCGACGAACTGAGTCAGAGTTCGGTTACATCGACTCGATCATCACAATTATTATCCTCTAAAGCTTCATTTTATCTCATGTTTAGGCATGTAAAGCATTAGGACTAGGCCTGATATAGCCTCGTGTCAATGGCCCTCGCGTTGTTGGAGTCCAGAATTTACGGACTCCAACAACGCGAGGGCCATCGACAAGAGGCTAGGCCTGATTATGATATCATCATCCATTTGTGAGTTTTTTCACATTTAGATTCAGTGGCGAAGGGACAGTGGGCGGACCCTGAGTTCATCTAGTCGGGTGAAGAAACAAAATAAAGAGAAGAAAAAAGAGAGAAAGATCAAGGGTAAAGAAGAAATGGGAATCGGACGAGAAGAAAAGACGTCTGGACCACCTCTCACTTCCTCCCCCTAATCAGTAGCCTTGTAAATTCACTTTTCATTGTCCGCGAAGACCGGTGCCACCCCCCACCCCCCCCCCCCCCCCTCCTCCTCCCCACCTCGATCGTTCCAATGCACTCTCAATCGGTGGACTAAAGCTACGTCACTGTATCTACCTTTCTTAATATAACTTCATATGATGTGATCTATAATTATTATATAATACATAGAAAAACACATTGCAAATAAGGCGATAAGGGGATAGGGAGGGATGGGGTGGGGGGGGGGGTATTTAGAGTTTCATAAAAGGGAAAACTATAAAATAATATAAAGAAGGAAACACAACTCACCTGAAAAGAAGACGTTGGTATGTATGTCTTATTGATGCTGTCCAGAAGCAACTCCAATTTATTCTCGGAGAACAGGGCACCTTTTCCAAATGCGAAACTGGAGCCAAGCTTAGGGACGGAGCCCGAGGAGTCGAGACCACTCAGTGCCAGAAGGTAGTCTCTGTAGGAGAAGGAATCATTGGTGCCAGTGGTAGAAGGACCTAGGGTACATGTGGCCTCTGGAGCGTGGATGTAGTAGAGAATGACCAGACTAGCTGGACCAAACGTTTCTTCGCTCATGTAACCATCCCTGGCATCTATTCCCACTATTCGGAAGAGGGTTTCTGCAGGTATACACTATAGATAATGCGGGGGAAAAGAAAAGAAAAGAAGAAATTGGTAAGGATTTAATGAATTAACAGAGTTATAACGCAAAATGATGGTATAGAATTACGGCTGATACGATAAAGCATCAAATCACTTCCAAGTACAATAAATTTGCCTGATGAAAGAAAATCTTCGTGTTGAATAATGAAAGCCTGCTCAATAATAATAATAATAATAATAATAATCATTTAAAGTCCACTCCAAATTTTATTAAACAGAAAATGGAAATGATGTTTTGTGCACACAAATCTATGTTTTCATCATTTGAAAAGGTTGTAAGCCAACTTCACCCAGGGCGATTAAGTGAAAAAAGTTTGTGGTTCAAGTTTTAAATACGAACTTTTTACTAAACATGTACCAAACATTATCCGAATAAATTTGAGTGCATTAGATAAAATTCAGTTCACTAAGCTGGCCTAACTTTGGATTTGTTTGTCTGAAGCCCCGGACGAATGAAGGCTTTAGACATTCTGAAGTTACCGATTGCGGTGAAATACTCTAATGCACACGAACTACATACATGCAGACCTACGTATTACTTTTACACATATCTTTTAGTTCATAGCATTTTCTTTCGTACAATTTTTTAAAAGTCAAGATTAGTCTCGAGGTATATCGAGAAGAAAGAGATGTCATCGAATCCTTTACATAAAGGAAAAGTCGAAAACCTACTTGCATATTTGTCGTCAATTAGCTTTTTGATGTTAACAAACATAGAACGCTTAACAAATAAAAGAGAATCGTTTGAGCGAACTTCACCTGGCTTGTTTTTTCAGACATTATTGGTATGTTCAGAGCTCTGAGATGACGAATACTCTTATTGTTGCTCAACGCATAATGTGCGGTATTCATCTAATCTCCGAGATTTAAGACAAGAAAGGATTGAACTTGGGATTACTCTAGAGGAATGTTGCTGACTTGAAAATCTTCATAAACGTTCATTTGGGATGAATTCGTCACGGCAGCCAAGCGCCACAGTCTCTGATACAAAACAACCTAAAATGGATTACTAATAGGAATTGAATTGTTTATTGCGATTCCCTACAGACTCTATCAAGTCTTATTCATTCGTGAAGATTTTCAGTCAGAAGGCTTCACGTACAGCAGGATTTGTATAATAACTGCGAGCATACAAGTTGATCCCACTGTTCGTATCTCTAAGGCAGACTTATGGTGTATCGTTACAATGATTTCATTGAAATCTGGAAACATTGTTTCTCTCCCATAATCTTTATGAGGCTAAAACACGAGCCTGATATCTTTATGTAATGCTGTTAATACAGTATAGTCGCTTATTGTCGACGGGGGCCGTGTCTGACTCATTCTGATATATTCAGGGATAACGAAAACTATTGGAACGAGGAGGTTTGTCATCTCTTATGGAAGGAAAAGAATTGTTATTACCTTATACCCCCTTCACATACACGGATTTTTCTTACGAGTCCTTACGGATCGCCAACTCGTAGTCAATCGCAAGCATCCGTAAATAACTCGCTGGTATCCGTAAATAACTCGTCACAACTCGCAACAACTCGTAGACACTCTTAATGATCCGTGAAAGGAGAGGCAAATTTTTTGACATGTCAAAAATCTTCTTACGGTTGTCCACGGATTGATTTGTCCGTAAATAGCTCTTAAATAGCTCGTAACAATCCGTAACCATCCGTAAACCGCTCGCAACAACACGTAACCATTCGTAAACTGCTCGCAAGCATCCGCAAATGACTCGTAACAGATTTTTGTAACGATTCTTTACGGTTAGTTTACGATTTGTTTACGGATTATTTACGGATTATTGCGAGCAGTTTACGGATGGTAACGTGTGCTTACGTGTTGTTTACGATTTTATTCGGGTCATTTTACGATGGCTTTACGGATTGATACTGGTTATTGCGAGCATTTTACGTGTAGTTATTAGTACTTTACGAATAGATACGTATACTTTACGTATGCTTACGAAATGTTTACGATTTGGGGAAAGGTGTAAAAGCTGCAAATTCGAACACATCATTTTCAGTTGTTATTTTTTGGCTAAAAATCGTAAGGACTCGTAAATCCTCGTAACTTACTCGTAACTATTCCTAACAACACGTAAACAGGTCGTAACTAACACGTTAGTTGCTCGTAGTTATCCGTGACAACTCGTTACAAATCGTGAACTGTTGCCGTAAATACATCGTAATAACTCGTAATAATCCGTAATAAACCGCAAACAGCTCGTAATAACTCTTAAACCGGTCGTAAAAGTAGTAAAATCGTTAGAATCCGTGAAAGATCCGTGAGTTTGTGCGATCCGTAAGGACTCGTAAGAAAAATCCGTGTATGTGAAGGGGGTATTAGCGCTTGCTGGGTGAGAGGAGGAAAAGCGCTCTAGACTAGAGATTTTCCTTATCCGCGCACACACGCACACCCACCGTAAATTTATGCGCGGCTTTCGTCATGCGCCTCTTACATTTTGTACGTACCTTTTTAAACATAAACCTACCTAGCCTTATGGCGTCGTTTGACCTTTTTTGACCTTATCTAAACCAACGTTGGATGTGAGGTTCTATTTTCTCATCCCTTAAAAATTAATTTTTATTTCCGCTGTAAATTGTTGTCATAAGAATGCTTGAGATTTTTTTAAACCCTCAAAAATAACCACTTTAAAGAGCAAATTTCCCCCAAAGATATAAAAGGAAACGGTGGAATATAATAAGATCTGATTCAATTTGATTTACGTTAATCGTTTGAAAGGAAGTTAATAAACAGGTATTTAACGTCCAACATGTTTATACTTTACTTAATAAATTAAAAACATGATTATCTTCAAATTATGTTTAACATAAAATAAGTAGATTATAGTCACAAAGTTTTCTTTCTTGATTCTTTAGATACAAGTTAAATTTCGTGACGATTGTGTCATTCCTCTGACGAGATGGGGGACCAGAAATGGTTAAGGTGTTTTTCAATTACCTGATGATTTCAAATCTAAAATCAAGGGCTATATCTTTCCATTAAGTGAGCAACCAGTGAGCAATGTTTCTAAACATGGGGTTAAAAGATGTCTTTAAAATCAAGTGTGAGAGCATTTCGAAAACGTGAGGAGTGGCATTTCCTTCTATTATAAACATGACTTCTGTGCTACGAACTTCACAGTACATGCCTTGCTGATAACATTTTGCAGCGTTTTTGTTTTTGAAAAACCGGGAATAGTGCCAAAGAAATGTGCAAATTCACAAGGTGTGAAATGCTCTGATAATGTCTCTAGCCGGACACTAAAACAGGTACTTGGAGCTGCCTAAAAGGGGTAACTGAATATTATAATTCACGGTTTTGCGATTGTCTCTAAAGATAACCCTAGACCTTTATACATGATAAGAACCTGTTTAAGCATGTTTCTCGTACAGTCATTGTCTTGGGGGCCATGACGAATATCCCGTTTTATTTTGTCCATGTATATATAATCCCAGCGAACTTTCAGACTACCCTTTAGCGGTGAGATTATATTTAGAATTCAGTGTACTCGATAAGAAAAAGTGATAAAAGTTCACTAGAAGGCCCTGTATATTAAATGCCAAACATCCAGGGCAGGCTTGCCAACTACAATGAAGACTAACCTGCAGTTTGGTGGCTTTAACTTGACTTCTTGTTCGCCAAATTCGAGAGTACGTTTGTATTCACCCGTGAAACTTGTACATGCATTAACATCACCCATTTTCCTTGTGTTCTTTTAATACGTATTGTTCAAATGATGATGATGACGATGATGATGAAGATGATGATGATGATGATGATGATGATGATGATGATGATGATAATGATGATGATGATGACAATAAATATAATGATAATAATAATAATAAAAGTAATAATAATAATAATAATAATAATAATGTTAATAATGATAATAATAACAATAATGATAATAATAATGATAATAATAATAATAATAATGATAACAATGTAATAAAATTTAGCTGATTTTCTTAAACTTATGTACATGTATAGCTTATATAATAAACGTTCATCGAAATGTACGACTTGGCAAATCAATATTTGGGGGATAAAGAGATCCGCGGTAAGGGGTCAAAGGTTAATCTCACGTCATTATTTTTTTTTTCACAACCAGTATTCTATTATAAGTATATCTAACAATATGCTGTGGTCTAGTGGTCTGCTCTGATGGATCATATACCGGATTAAGATTAACTGGTCAAGGTCTGAATTCTAACTATTGCTCTGTTGTGCTTTGGATGAGTGGATAATCTGCAGAATCCCTCTATATCCAGGGAAAATGCTATATTTTGAATTGATAAACCAGTGCCCTGAATGTACTCAGCACAAAGCGCATGGAGGTGAGGAGACCTCATTCACAGAGTGCATGTCAATAGTGCAATATTTGATATTCATGAGCGCATCTTGAATGCATGTGCCTATTATCTGTTCAAATATAATATGATATGTAGCAACTTCATCACTTTAAATGTTGTTACAATAATTTTGTAGTTTACTCATATTTTTTTTTACTTGGTTAGACATCGTAGTCATGTTGATAAACAATGAAATTCTAATGTAACTCTACTGTTAAAGGGAAGTGATCATTTTAATGATCAAGGTCAATTTTTATTTCACCCTGATTGTCTACATGCAGTCCGATTGGCCTGACAAAGAGAGTAACTCATACAAACCACTAATTACAAATAATCCCATTTCTCCGCCAAAACTCCGAAAAAAAACTTTGCTTTCACTCATGATGATGAGCAATGACGTTAATCACCGTTAGCTAAATCTTTCCACGCGGGCTTTGGTGGTTTTTCTTAACCCCTTCGGTCCTAAGCTCTCATCATGCCATAGGCGATACGTACCCGTATAGACAGGATCGTGAATACTGAGAGGACACGGCCCGACGCGCGCTTTCAGCCTGTTAGAATTAGCCGATGATCGATAACTTCCGAACAAAGTAATGATGGTTGGACATTCTGTTTGGAATGTGATAATTTCATGAGGAGTTATGGTGATTAAAAAACAACAACCAGGAATAAATGTATTAATGTACAGATAAATATTATGTAATAAAACAAACTGTAAATACTGTACTTACAGAAAGCCACTTGCAATTAACTACTATGTTTAGTAATAATGTAATTCAGTGAATTCCATGAATTTCAAAAAATCAAAATTACCTTGGACACTAGAAGAAACCCAATTTTATTACGGCATATTGAAGATATTTTGATACAGAACCTAAATTTTTCAATGTTCCAAAATCGTTATTTCCCAGTTCATTCGTTCCAAATTTATCTTTTCAGCCGTGCTTTAAGAGACACAATCTCCCAGTCTCGCAACATTAATATCTCGGCCTTGGTCCCGAGACCTAAGGATAAATGAATATAAAAAAGTGATTAAAGGTGAAGACCAGTAATGGTCATGCGATTGCATTGTGAAAGAAACGTTGTGGAATCGATCAGAAAAGGTTGATCATCTAGCATCTAGCATCTGCAAGGTTCTGGAATCATCAAAATGATAAGAAATTTGGCCCATTCTTCGTAAAGTTACAAGCACTATACACAGAAAGATGTATATGGGACTACCCTATATCTCTCACACGACCATGAGAGAAACAAATTTACCAAATATATGAATTAGTAGGCGGTTTCCCGGCAAATTTTTTATCATCATGTATTAGTCAAAACATATTCTTTCACATGATTGGTAATGAGAGCTTCCATTTCATTTTTTGAAATTGGGGCGTTTCCAATACTGGTCTTTACCTTTAAGTAAAATACTAACTGAAAGCAGTAAATTAACGATATTTTTCGATACTGTTTCTATTTTGGTCCTTGATTTCCAATGTCTTAATTTCAGTTATACATTGAAGCTACGTGTTGGATAACATTTGCATGTAATTTTATCTTGTGTTTGTATATTTAATCCCTTCTCTAATTTTCCTCCCGCCGATATTGGTGAGATATGATATTCGTACTGTCTACTCTTATATTTCAGCCTTGATTTATCGCCCCATCTTTTAATTGTGATAAGATTTGTTCTCCAATAATCAAAAGACTGAATAGCTTTTGGCGGGGGGGGGGGGGTGGGTGGATGCAAGAGGAAAATGTATTGTTTTGAAAACACTTTCATTACTTAGTTATCGAGGTCTTCTCTCAAAACTTTCAAAAAGAACAGTAATCTCGGCGACCTTTAACAATCATGGCTGCTTTTTTGACGGATAGTTATTCTTCAAATGAATACATGTATTATGTCAAGTTCAACTACAATGTTCCACACATTTGAATGTTGTGATGACATTGTGTAGGGAACAAAGATGTGGCCCTCCTAAATATAATTGACCTCGTTTTTAAAGCAGCTGTTTAAAAAAATATTTCAAACGAGTTGACTGACGGTTTCCGCCATATGAGCAACTCCATACTGTTAACTTTCTTCACGCTTCTGTAATCGACATAATGCATTCACGTTCGATATTTAGATATAGCAATTACTTGAAAGTGAGAGTTTTATCTGATTCCCTGCGACATTTCCTTTTATATTTAAGGCAGTGCAGTTTTTAATATTTTAAAGTTAATTTTTACCAGAAAAAAAGTTCCTCTGTAACCCCAGCAGAAATGTTGTTTGATTTTTTTTTAAGGACCTACTTATTTCGAGGAAGTAACGTAATTTTACTTTAATTTGATTACACTTGAAAAGGTTATATTCAAAAGTTGCGACCTCCATCAAGAGTTGACTGAATTAAAGTTTTCTCATTCTAAAATTTCTAACACGTTCGTCCAAGTGATGATTACTGTAAAACGTCTGTATCTGAAGTATCTGGTGTCTGAAGTTCTGGACTATATAATAAAACAAAGAGTTAGTATTATCTTTTGGTTGTGTCATAGAAATAATTCCGAATTATTAAGACAATTCTGGTGAGTTTTTCCTCATCTTAACGGGGAAGGTGTTGATTTTTTTTGTTCAGTTCATAGTAATGAATATACCGAGACACCTACTGTAATACCGGCAAAGTCATTATTAATCACTAGTATTCATATTCTGGAATCTATTTTGTTGTTTTCAGTCACTGTTGTTCTGTAGCAACTAACGACATCCCTCTCCAGTAACTGCTATGTCTAATACACGCTGTATACAGCATACACATGCAAATTACTATCGGATTGACTACACTCTAACTATACAACCTTACACCATATGGACTACTCATGACGGACCCCTAGTACGGAAACGCTGGCAAGGGGCCTCTCTTTTACCCCTAACTAAACTTTTATAGAGACCTAGGTGATATTTTTAGCCACTTTCCGCGACAAATCTCCTCCACACTTGCCACTGCATCGCTTTTTTCTTTTACATCCATAGGGAAAGAGGGGTATGGGTAGGGTAAGAGGGGTAGAATTGCAAATCTGTTCTTGAGAATATCTCATCCCATATGGGGCTGTCTGAGTATATTGACACTGCAGATACATGGGTTGACTTGACGAAGCTTTGAGCTGTGGATCTTCTAACATTAGGTGTTGCGTGCTTAAGGAGTGATGTGATGTAGTTTCTTCAAGTTACTTGACACTTATCTCAGTGTGACAGCTTGCACGCGTAACCAGAGCAGAACCTTGACTTCCACAGTTCTCCACGTTGAGATTATGTCGTTTAATCATTTTCGAGGTCACAGTGAGATCTTTAAGGCCCTTTCGTTATAATCATGATTTAGAAATGCAACTTCTGTGTGATTTGCTTGCCAGTATACGTTCAATAAATGGAAACAGTTTTATGATATTACTGCTGGAAAATAAATCGAAATGAATAAAAAAAAAATACGCACACATACGAATATTTCTTTATTATTTTCTCTTTGTATATTATAAAAGTATACTGTAAAATATACATGTAGAATAATTGACGAAGGAAAAAAAAATAAACACTACACATTTAAATAAATTTCGGCCATGCTCACAATGCGAATACACGTTTGAACAATCGTCTAATGCATTCTATGGTTACATAGAAAGCATAATCATATAAATACCGAAATCATTATTTGGACAAAGCCACAGCAACCATTTTGATTGCAATATAATTTGAAAATGTTCCCACAAGTTATTGCCTCCATTGTTCACTTTTAGAGAAGGAAGTCCTACATTACACACTATCACAAAATCAGATTTGATTAATTCTCTGTTGCCTTGATATGTAATGGACCCCTTGATGAGTTGGCTTCCGGTGTATTAACCTAAGGTTCTGTAGGAATTCTTTAGCCGAGGTATATAAGAAGTATTCTTAAATCCTTTTCGTAAGATTGTAGACATAATGTACATATACTGTATAGACCTATGGCGTGGCCAGTCCGGGGTCATTGTAACGGATATGTTTTGAAATCGCTGAGTCTCCTCGAAGTACCATAATTATAATGCTTTCTTATCTACTCTAAATGAACGTTACAACGTTTCATCTACAAATGGACTATTAACGAATGCTAACGATTGTCCGGAGGATATCAGTTTTTAAATTTCCTGTGTCTCCGAGGCAGAAGCACCATAATAATGATTTATTCTTATCTGCTAAAAAAATGCTTCTTGATCAAGACAAAGCAATAGCAAATAAAGGCAATAACAATAAAATTGTCGTGAGATGTGTGTTTGAGAGGTTCAAAAGTTTATTAAACATCCAATCAGAAGCGTGGTACGGTGCTTCGAACAAAGTTTAAAGTACGGTACTAGATCTATAACTAATATATTGAATGATGAATCGCAATAATTGCTTTAAGTCATGGGCTTTCCTCGGCCCCTTCTAAAAACGTAGAGAAGGGTGGGGACAGGGGAGAGGAGGGGGATGATTTTGTTTAGGTCAAAGGAAGTTCAATTTGCTGAGCAGGTAGTGATCATAAATTAGAAGGGAATTCGTGGATATTCAGTATTCTTAGGAAATGGATAATCAGGTAGGGATATAACATACATTTAGGCCCCACCGTTGAACGTGCTATCAAAATAGTTTGATCATGAAGACATTCCATATAAAACTTCAGTAAGGCGTATATCGATTCCATAAACATCACGCAATCTCTTAGCTTCGGTACGCTTCCCAGCAGGAGGGAGCGTTTTAATGTATTTTGTTTCCATATATGTTTTTTTCCATATAGGCCTATATATCTCGTTTTATACAATTCTTTATTTAAGAGAAGTAGAATACAAACGGAGTAAACACAGTACATATGTCTCGAGAATGGCAATCATTTGATAAAGTAGTGATATAACCGTGATAATCAGAAAGATGCAAAGTTTGCATGATTGTTACCTCATATTTACAAAGAATGCATGAAATAGGTTTTTATTTGATAGATATAATCTTACATGATGGGCTGTTCATGGAAAATGAATATATATATAATTATGTACCGTCTTATGTGCACGAAAAAAAATACACATTTACTCTATCATTAGATAAGAAAATGTTGTTTTATGTATGACGTGTAACGTAGAAAAATTACTATCGACAGTATTTTTGTAATTTGTAAGTTTGTAATTGTGGAGGACAAACTTGTAAAGTAGTATACTTTGTCTAAACCGCATTTCCTCTCGAAAGTCATAATTTTGCTTAATAAAAAAATGACATAATCATGATTATCCACGGATCTTCCTTCCTCAACACTCTGAAGATTTTGTTTTGCCGTTTGTAAGGTTGTAGGAAAATTCGGTTCCATACCACGTGTATTCCATATTTTGACAAGAGACCTTAATGTCGAGATTCGCATGGCACAAATTCTAAATCTGTTTTTAGTAAGCCTTAATCGTTGAGGTGGTTTCATATGTTTTCATAGTCAATCACATTGATAACTATCGACATTAAACATCTATAAAAGGAAAACGTACAAACTCATAAGAGTTGAATATATTCAATCTGCTGGCAACTCCATGTACATGTACGTATTCCTATGGTAAACCCTGTGTCTATTTCAAGTTAGTTGGCACTGAAACTAAACTTGGCTCTTACTCAAATCACTAAGAGCCTCTTTGAATGCACTTGTTTCTCACTATTGTATGCAAAATGCAACAATGTTTATTAGATTCAATGCGTTGTTTTATGTTAGATATATTTCCCTTTGCATGCACTTGTTTCTCGCTATTGTAATGCAAATAAATGCAAGGTCGTTTTAAACATTCAAGGCAGGTTGGATAAAGGACACACGATCAGTAATTCAACAAAATTTTGGAAAGTTTCCACGATGCAAATCCTCGTAACCTCCCCACAAATAAAGGCTCAATGACTAGGACTACTGCCAAAGTCTGACATATGCATTTTATTGATGTAGTTATCATGTGCTCTCAAAGCCTTTTTCAGTATATGCTGATCACCATGTACAAAATGTAAAGGATTTATTTTCAAGTACATACAACAAAAATCATAGAAATATCGGAGCAAGTTTGCCAAGTATTTTGATCATCTTTTAACAAAGAAAATGAATGATTTGTCCTAAAACATTCATTCATTAGCCCTTGACTGGGGTACTTTATTTGGCATATGAGGTTGTTTGCTCGTACTGATGCTGATAAATAAATGATATGGCATTTTAATATGCAAATACAATGTTCTTTGACAAAGTAATGTTTAATTTACTTAGATTGTTTTTTTTTTTGCGTGGCATCTAGCCAATTTTATTGTTATCATTTATTTATCAATTACTTATTCATTAATTTATTTATCAATGTTCTTTGACAAAGTAATGTTTAATTTACTTAGATTGGTTTTTTTTGCGTGGCATCTAGCCAATTTTATTGTTATCATTTATTTATCAATTACTTATTCATTAATTTATTTATTCATTAATTAATTTATCAATTATTTATTTATTCATTTATTTATCTATCAATTTCTTCTTTTATTCATTCGTTTGTTTAATCATTCATGTTCATTGTTATCATTAGTATCATCATCATTAGTATCATTACACGGCATCATTAATATAATCATTACTATTATTATTCTTACATTGAACAATGCTATCCATTTCTAAAGCATATACGTTAAAGCCTGTATGTACTAGTTTTGCCAGGAGGGATTAGACCACCCTGCTGGTCACTGACAGGTGGTTATCTCATCAAATCAGCTCTCAATTAACATAAGAAGAAGGGGATCATGGGGGACCAATGGTCACCGATTAGGCATTGTTTGCTATATAGAGGGCGCAAGTAGCTATAAGTAGTGCAGTGGGGCTTTAAAGCATTTATAGTTTTAAAATATCTTGGTATACATCATGATTATACACGTAAAGCCGCTGGAGAAAGTACTTATTTCCAAAAATAGTTTATGGCTCTTGGGTTTAAAAGCTAAGTCCACTCCGAAAACTCGAGAAACGTAGCACACACAAAATTGAGTAAAATCGGATAACTAATAAGGAAGCTATGAATTTTTGAAAAAGTATGACAAACTATGGAACAATGGAAATCACTACACAAATTGCCAATTTGGTTATCAGTTTGTGACGTCATTGTCTCACTATTTATCAATTGCTTTATACATATTTATCCCATGAATTTCCTTTTCATCCCCAAAAACTTGATTTCCCCACGCCTTTGCCCAGGTTATATGAATTCACAAAATCTTTTATGAACTTTGAAGAAATTTTATTTTTGTCTTAATATTGTATATTCATAATCTTTGATTTACATTAATAGTTAATCGAAATTCAAATTGTTCAGGATTTAACTGAAAAAAAATTACTCTATAGTAGTGCATCCACACAAAAACATATTACTATCATTATAACTTGGATGCTGGTGTGAGGAAATAAGATTCTTAAGGGGGGGGGGGGTGGGAAATTTATATCATCAATATAAAGAAATAATTAGTGGGTAGTGAGGCAATGACGTCACAGACTAATGAGTGAGTTGCCAATTTGTCTTGTGATTTTCAGAGTTGTTCATGTCATTACAAATTCATAACTTTCTAATATTAGTTATCCGATTGCTCAATTATTTTTGCTTGGTTTGTCTGATTTTCCTGCTTCTATTGAAAATAATTTATTTTTGGAGTGGACTTGCCCTTTAAAATAAGAAGACAATCCATTCGCACTATGATGAAGGGCACAAGCCAGTGAAGAACAATTGGGAATTAGCAGAGGATTATAGTATTAAAGTGAGTTTGTAACTGAAAGATGTTTAATTACGCTATATAAAATGCTCATTGTACTTACCCAATCACATACTTCAGGGTTGGTGGAACTATAGCAATCAACTCTCTGTAACAATGTATCAATCATAAGCTGGGTCTGTTCTAAGTTTAAGCTTGGACCTCTCTTCGACTCCTGCTGCCTCTGCAGGAGGCGTGTCACTCGATCAAAAGGTCCATTGCGTCCATGTATCTGAGCCTGTGAGGTGTGTAGTACGGCTGACAGGACAACCATCAAGAGAGACAGTATCCATAGGCTTAGTCCCGATTGTCTTATTAGACAGGTGGTCGTAGATCTTAACAAACCCATGGCTATAGCCAAAGGCCACTAGTGTCGATGTTACCTTAACTCCGCTATAAAGGTATCAGAATAAATGTCACCCACCATATATTTTAGTGAAGCCAATTTAAATCCAATTGTTGTAAGATAGTCTCCTCCTGTAAATGTTTTCATATATACGCTTAAATAGATATCGTCTCATGAAATATGCTCGAACATATCAAATACTTTTGTCGTGACAGCGGGAATGATCCAAATACTTGAAGAACTTTGTTGCAGAACAAATTGTATAATGTGAGTACGGTATAAAGTGCAAAACAGAAAGTCGATTCTTTCTACTGATTCATAACAGAGTGTGATTATGAAGACAGCCCCTCCAACAAAGAATGGCGGTTCATTTCACTGCAGGAAAGGACGGCTGTCAACATCCCATGTTAGCTGATCCTACAAACTAGACTGTCACAACGGTTTGGTCGTCTGGCTATAAACACACACACAGTGTTCTTCAGACTTCGCAAGAGTCCCTTCGAACAAAATGCGTCATTTCCCACCCCGTACAGTAAGAGACGGAGCAAACCACGTGGAATTAGATGTGAGCCTAGCTTCCTAGTCTGTATACGGCAAACTTCTCTTGCCACTTCGTGCCGTGTGCACACAAACATGTAAATTACAGGGTCAAGTTTTTGTCAACTTTTAAGAAACAATAATTTCATCATAAAACGTATAGCATATAACCCTGAGACAAGCTTGTTAGCCCTAACAAAATGTTGTCAAGTAATATACGCTTTTTCATGCAGATGCTAAAACATTCTAGGGGCAAACTAAGGTGGTTGAAGGGCACTTTAAAAAATATAATGATTTGAGGACAGGGGCCGTTGAGATATATATTATCTTAAAGACGGTCAGAACATACAGATCGACACGTCGAGAACCTAAAGCTCTTAACACTAGAGCACCAGCCCCCGTTTCGGGGCTTTTATTGCTTTGACAAAAATCAATGGATTAAGCCCCTGAAAACTTATATACACCTGTTATCAAAAGCATTTAATTTTTGAATATGTGAGTAGCTAATCGTTAATTAATTCAAAGAATGTCCTGCTTCATGTCACCTAGCTACCAGACATCCCGGCCGATCGGTCCTCGCTGGGTCTCGACCGTACATGCAGGAAGTGGAATTACACTGCCAGAAAGCCACAGGGCAACGCGATGAATGCTATGGAACTACTTCCGGAAACCAGCCTCTACGATGATTAATTCTTCAAATTTACATAGCTCATCAACGGGGCGGTAAACTTGAACCCTGCGACAGAGCGTCGAGTTCCTACCCTGGCCGTATCCTTGGTTCAAGACTGAATAATGTTGAAGCTTATTTCATATTAATAATGATACACCGAAACTAACCAATTATGTAGAACATTATCTGTCGACAAAGTATGATAATATAAAGGGTTTGGGCTTGTTCGAAATGTAGACGCTAACTCTACAAACGAAATATGTTGCTTTCTTGAGGGAAGGGTTAATATCCGTCATAAAATTATTATCAAGATTTCAAATATGCCAAATTCTACTGGCAATATTTTATTTTCTAGCCGATCACGTTCACTGTTAGGGTTCCTATCTTCGGATCTCTTTCTTTGTGTGTAATAATTTTGTATCTCTGAAAGTTATAGGTGTTATCTATCGAATTTATGGTTTTGTAAATGCGACCTTTTCAAATATTCTTTATCAAAACGATATTTGCCTTCACCTCTTACATCATGATGTTTTATATTGATATATCTTTGACCACTTATAATGGTACTTGCTTTTATATATTATAGTTTGTGTCATACATTTTTACATCTTAATAATTGGAAAATGTCATGCTCATCACTTTGTAAACCTGGAAGCATCTGACCTTATACAGTAAAAATTCAACGTCACATCTTCTGTCGGTTATATTGCGTATTTACTATGTCAAACTCACTTCTAAGTTTATTATCTGTATAAAATTATATACACTTAAAATATTGTATCAAACCATATTATGTTTATGAAAATGTATGATGAAAAAAGAAAAAAGATGCAGAAACCAATAAATCAAATCAAATCAAGTTACCTTGCCACATTTGCCAATGTTTTTTAAAATATTTTTTATATAGTATTGTTACATGTTGATGACCAACTACCCTCTTTCTTTTTTTACTTTTCCTCACTTCATTTGAATAAATAAACCATTATTATCATAATAGCTATACAATGTCAATGTCGATGTACCATTATCAACTCGATAGAAAATACTCTACATCGCTTGAACCAGGGAGGTCTCACCTCCCTGGTTCAAGCTAAGATTTAATTGTATTTTTGACTGTCTGTCATGGACATCGTCTGTTCTTATACAATATTCTTTTCTTTATTAATACAGACTTTGATCTTACATTTCGGCTCTGTTCAATCCTTATTACGGTGCTTTCGGACGTGTATTTACACATACAAACGGTGATGAAAGGGGTTTATTCTGAAGCTAATCTAGACATCGTTGGGTCTATTTTGAATGCGTTTACTGTGCAGTTATAAACTCGTGGATACTTAAACAAAATCATAATACATGGGGCGTCACTCCGCGTCAGTGCAAATGGTGATACAGAGGCTGACAAAGGATTACAAAGTAAAGTAAATCATCGACCAACACGCCATGTTTCATTGGTGGAAGCAACCCCAGTTTCTTGGTTTTCTCTTTGTTTTTTGTTCATTTTTTGTGCGAGTGTATAGGAATCCTGAGAACAAGAAAAATCAAGGTGGGTTTGGATGAGATTCTGACTGAGCATCTGTGCCCCAAAATTCAAGGTGATAATCAGAATTATTTTGAATTATTTGGTGGATATATTATAAAGTTAAATGACTCACATTGATATCTATTTTCTGTTATTATTACCATTGACTTATTGATTCATTTATTTAGTTCTCTCGTTTAGTGTAGGATGGGTTCATAAGAATAAGTAATAAGTAACGTTGTCTGGTTGTATAGATTGCGGCGTGCTCATATCACATCAAGAATAATTGTATATAGTTGTAGTTCACTGTTCCCCGATTTCTAAACATATCTTCTTTTTTCTAGATTTTCTATCTCTGATTTATTACTTTCTTACAAATGTATACATGAATATAGTAACCCTACATGTTGTATTAACACGACATAATATATACTCCGTAATGGCCCATTAGCAGGACATCATAGAACTGGTTTATTACCCTAACCATAACTTCAAATATATATAACTAATTAAACTAATGACAAATGATGAAAAATACTGTTTCTTAGGAGGCCTTTAAGTTTCATTTGCCTGTGAAACGTACGTAGAGGGCAGTAATTATATTGTTCAATCGCAGAACGTGAACATGTCCTGCTAATGACCATGTCTTCTTAAAGACTAATTTTTCACTTCATATGTCCTTCCAATGACACTGTTAGATGTATATGTTTATGTATATATTTTTAATTCTGAACCCCAGTAGTTCTAGGAGATACAAATAATTAATGATTAACCTATGATAGCACCTGTTTTATATGATGAATCAAATCATCGAATGCACTCTGATTTTGCAGTGAAGAAAACGGTTTGTTACTCTTAATGATATTGCAATCCATTTAACACGTTCAAGATTTAAGATTGACAGGTAAGTCAATGCAAGGGTGAAATGGAGAGTATTTATAGAAAATGAAACAACTAGACGGAAGAAGGTCGTGGGGAGAATCGTTCAATCAATTATGACTTTCATCTTGATCATTATATGAAATAGAAAAAGTGGGAAGATATCACACCGCCGATGTGGCCTTTAAAGTGATTTGTACGCCTTTTGGGCTTTTTAACGAATACATTTTACACATTTTGAAAAGGACATTAGTCCATTAGCCCTTCCCCCGCCTCGTATACCTACGTTCCCACCTTCGGAGCCCGTTTTGTTGTTGTTGTTTTTGTGTGCACACACGCACTAACACACCCACATACACCGCACATTAGATCTGTATGTTCAAGAAGCTGTACTGTAGAAATAAAATTATAGATCCACCGCGCTCACGCACACACACACACACCCATCCACACAACTACATTTTTCAAACCCTATAGGCGGGGTTTTATAAAAAGTTGCAACTGGTTCAAATCTATCCCAATTATCTACGAGACTGAGCCCCGTCTTCTCATCTGGATCAGATATAAAACGTACCCGTTACTCTTGAAAGTATAAGGGTATGAAAACAGAAAATTTATGCTCCCTTAAATCCGTCGCTAGACGCTCGGTCTATGGTCCCGTAACTCAAAACTTGCCGAGTGATCGTAAGTTCCATTTTTGCGATTGATAGCATTGTTCACTACTCGCAAAGATCAATCCTACGATCGACTGCAACGCTTTGTAGTACGGGGCCCAAAGTTGCGACAACCAAGACCAAGGTCGAGGTTATCGACTAAAACCAAGCTCTAACCCATCGTCGGGCTAGTACGCACGTCCCCGTGTGTTTGGTTGATGTAATCATAGCCTTCCATAAACTTTGACGTTGAGGCCATGGATTAAGGTTACCAAACAATGGACAATAGATACATGACAACGTTAATTAATGACACAAAAATGTAAAACGATGCTTTGTTGAGGGAAAGTATATGTAGTTTAATTCATTTAGGCGCTCGTCCGTTTACAGGCACGCTCGTTTCAGTTGAAATGGGTTAACATGAAAACCAATACATGACTGATATAATGATTAAACATGTGAAATACATTTGAACCATGGCTTATTGGTTGTAATTATTACAACGGGACCTACGTGAGGGATTACAAATGTTCAGGTTTCCAACTCACTCAGAAATATTAATCTCCAAGGGATGTGGGTTATTCCACATAAAAAAGGACAATACAGAGGTTAAAACTTAATTTTTGTTTAGTTCAATGAAAAGGGAGATTTAGATATAATCTTTTGTCGTGTGTTTACCTAATCTGATGCCATTCAACAGCTAAATGTGGCACGTCCTGCACTTTTTTTGAATAATGACTCTGTACTACCATTGCATTTTTATAAGGGCAGTGTAGCCAACATAACGCAGAGACCCCCCCCGGTAGTTGTTTGGACTGGTCATTACAGCAAATGTGGCGTTTCATATGCCTCAGAAAGGGGGGGGGGTGCATGTGGTCATGGAAGGGGAGGGCGGCATGTAGTGCCGCTTTTGTCATCCTGCTACATTTTGACCCCTGTATCTCAATTTCTAGATTTCAGAGCCATTTCAATATTCGGGCTTGGTTGAATCTTAATCAACGACGGTTAATAAACTTAAAGTACAAGCACATGACTAGCACTTTGGTTTTAAGAAATGCAGTTATCATAAGAGAGGTCTTTTGATATTCGAAACGGGTTCAAACCAAAATAAGAACACCGAGTATGATTATTGTTATATACAAGAATAATACAAATTTACATTTCATATTGGAGGTACGATTATACTCAGATTTGGTCAAAAGCCAGGAATATCATCTAGGGCATGTCTATATGAAGTAGCTATTATTATAAGACCAATCTTCTCAGTTAGTTTACATGGACGATAAGATATCAAACAATGTTCACCTATTCAGATTGCAAGTGCAATAGACAGTCATACTCTTACAATTCTTCCTTAATATTGTTCTCATTTCGCAAATCTAATGAATTTGTTATATTTACATCATTTTTACTTCTTCATTTTAGTGTATATTATCGTAAAAGGCTTCCCAGAAATGTTTTAATGGCAAGCAAAGGAGCTCAGCAACATGATTACATATTCTATATAACTTATTTGATTAAAATAAAAAGCGATTGGATTGTATGTACAGTATAGGTCAAAATCAACTTGAAGGATTGCGTTTAATTTGTCAACAGAAAACTGCACCTCTTTTGAACTTCTTTGTCGATCCTTTTTTTTTTGGCCAGAGTTTTTTTTCTTCAAATGCGGTATTCTTGATGTTCATCGGATTGATACATCATTGAGCAACAACAACAAAAGATGTAAATAACCTTGAAAGGGAAACTAAGAAGTAGTACTAATTATAAGTCTGATGTACGGATAGATGACTTGACAGCCTCTGGTGAACGTCTGATCCGGATAAAAGATATCTATTTCCTGCTACCTGAAAAGGGAAAAGAGAACGAGTTTTTAATTGAGAGAGCTGTTAATGAAATGATAGAGATCAAAGAACCATGTTCGGCTACATCACATTTAAAAATAGGTATGAATAAGCTGAATTAACCAAATCATAAAATCCTGACAACATATAAAAAGAGCTATCAATCTGGTCACATAACACTCAAACAATATCTCACTTCTCTAAAATCTTTTTTCTTCTAGACAATTTTCTTTAATATTGAAAATGTCTTTTATAAATTCAACACTGCTATGAAGGCAGGTACTAATGGATAACGAAGTGTGGTTTCATACTTATTCAGTAGTATTTCTCTTTAAAAAAAAACTTGTTCCAATTGCTGCTTTTAATTAATTTGATTAATTTATACCCCAACACAGATTCATGAGAAATGTAATCCTATCGTTGACATAAAAGGCATACCGAATGCCCAAACATGACGTTTATTCACGAATAAACACTTCAACGTGATATAGGACTTAAATGCCTGTAGGCCCTGGATAGGGAATTCACACTACAATAGATCTTTGGACCAAATTAACGATTTGACATTAATAATAATAATAATAATAATATTGGATTCTTATATAGCGCACGTATCGACCTTGCTAGGTCCTCAAGGCTGGATAAAAACGCATCCACACAAAAATGGTGTTCAATAAGAAACAAAACAGTAACGTGATACAAACTATTGATTGCGTATGATTGGGTGGGGTCACAGTGATTATTTGTTTTTTCCGAAGGTTCACTTTTCCGAAGGTTTATAATTCCAAAACACAAATTTCACATACCAGGGAGTTCATAAATGAAATAGGGCTTATAATTCCGAACACTTCATGCATTATTCCGAGATTTTGTTACTCCGAAGGTTTGTGATTCCGAAAATAAAACGGCTTTTGCAATTACGAAAATGAACAGGGTTTTTAAATCCGAAAATATAATTTGGTTCATAATTCCGATAATGAAGAAAAACAAATTATAATAATTTCCTGTTTCATTTTTGGAATTAAGTACCCTTGTTTATTAAAATAAAATAATGAACGAAGCTTTGATTAAAAAAAAAACATTGGAAAAGCGAAATGTCACCGATTTCACCCCCTGAACAAATTCCCTGTATGCCTCACACGAAACCAAAGTCGGACTTAAGTTCCGTACAAGCTTTATGGTATGCTAACGCATACGGGGGCGTAGAGTGATCTGCTCACAAGTCGCTTTTACGTTACTTGAGAGTGTATTTAAACTTGCAAAATCTCTTTACAGAAGTACTATTCGAATCTCATATTTTGAATATACTATGACGACTTGGATCTAGTTCTAAAACACAGAAAAAAACATTGTTTGGTGATTTTTAAAGTACAAAATTACTTACTGCATTGTTGCAACTGGCAAGAGACTCTCCTTCCACTCTGCGGATAGATCATCTCGTACCTGTCGCTAGTTCCTTTGCCGTACTCTAAGCACAGATAGTTATACGGATGGCATCCGATCGCTGTACAAAAGGGTAAAAGTCAGATGAACGGCGATTGAGTGTCCAGTAGGTTATTTACTTATATTTCCCCAGTCAAATAAAACTACTGATTTAATTAATGTAAGCGATGATTAAAAAAGGTACTAGGCCCATGTATGCATTATATACCCACACATGCATGTGTTTGTGCCCATATACGAAAAATCAAATCATAATAGGCTATAGCATCCGACAAGACTGATTGTACCCTTTTGAAAAACGTCAAACATTACGATGTAACTCCTGAGTGCGGAATGCAAAGGCTGCAAAAAATGCATATATTCTTGTTTAGGGGCTTGTTCACTTGTGCTACATATATAAATGTATGGGTGCGTGTGTGTGTGTGTTTGTGTGTGTGCGTGTGTGTAGACCCTACAAATCACGGATTTCCAAATTAGAGTTTGACCAATAACAACCTTTTGTATCCTTCAAGGGGATACAACACACAAAAATACATGACACAGATAAACTTTAAAATAATTTTAAAAAATGAATATTTGAAAATTTGAAAAAATGTCTTACCGCCCATATTGAAATTAAAGCGGATGCCATTGATACTCATAGTACCCCCAGGGACAAGGGATGTCTTGGCCTGCTTGGGTGTTAGAACATTGCCAGTGTATCCGAGTTTGTCGCGGTCCGAACCGTCACTCCGTGAGTTACCGTAGACAGCAAAGTGCCACAGGTTAGGGCCAGTAGGCACCCCGGACTCAGGGGTAGAGGTTAGGTCCATGTTCGCCGTAACCGGTACATCGCCATCTGACATAGCGTAGGGGTCAAAGTTCACATTCATGTCGAGTAGGGTCACTTGAGGTGGACCAGATGATTGTCGACCTACACAATACCAAGCAAAACAAAGACCGTTCTCAT
The DNA here is from genome assembly GCA_035222895.1 of Strongylocentrotus droebachiensis. Classification (NCBI taxonomy): domain Eukaryota; kingdom Metazoa; phylum Echinodermata; class Echinoidea; order Camarodonta; family Strongylocentrotidae; genus Strongylocentrotus; species Strongylocentrotus droebachiensis. The sequence goes on from JAVYIG010001819.1 coordinate 168,387, forward strand.
TCAGTGTTATCCAGTGCTTTACAGGCATCAAAAGCCCCTAAGGAGTTGAGAATATCTATGCCGGTGAGAAAATCCCATCGTCAAAACGGCCGTTCATAGAGACATTTTAATATTCAACATGACAATTTATTTTACTTAAAATTAACAATTTGTTGAGTAACTAAGCTTTTCAGAGTAAGCCTAACAACCAACACAATATTATCAAGGGACCCTTGTTAATTTAGTTTAGAGTAGTTCATTCTAACCTGTCTTTTTACATACATATAAGACATAATAGGGAAGATATGATATACTTCCTTACATCGTTTAGCAGATAAAAAGCATAACAATTCATGACATGGATTAACTTGATATTGGCAGTGGTTAAAAAGAGGCGATAATTACAATAATATATATTATTATCATGTTATTATGATCAGGATATACTGTACATACTATCCGATCTATGATTTCTAATATTCCACACAAATTAATTTAGATCAATTATAACTAAAATGGACAAACTTTTAAACTGCGAATGAGTGTAACTTCAGAATATATGAACAAAATAATTCCGGAGATATCGCGAACAAAAAATTTGATGTCGCATCGAAATGCTTGCATCTGATGAAAAAATCATTAAAATCACGAGTCCTAAGTTCACAGATAAGAGTTTGCAGCAGTTTGTTTTTAATCAATACATCCAAGGTAAGATAATTCCATCAATTGCAAAACAACTTAAATAGGCTACGTATACTATAACTTTTACTTACAATTTTGATGACATTTCCGACCACTGTCTGTAAGTTCATTTTTTTCAGGATGAACTAAGTAAAAATTTGCCGATCTTATGTCAGTATTTTCGGAATTTCAAACTCAATTTCCAAAAAAAATGTCGTTATATTAGGTTCCTCTCTATACTGGTGGTATCAGGTTTTTAGAAATGTTACCTAGTTTTGAGATAAGAAACTGTGCGCAAAGATATTAGTATATTGACCACCAAAATGATTATGATGATAATAATGATAATAATCAATGATAAAAAATGATGTAATAAGAGTGATAATAATAATATTTATTAGTCCTATTATTATAATTGTTATATTCATTATTATTATCATTTTAGTTATAATACACTCATAATAAATGACAAAAGCAAAAATATTTTCTTAACTCTAACTGTAGCTTCATCACTATCACTTGTACTGCTTGAGCCTGGGTCCTGCAATTTCTGAATTTTCTGCTAAAATCAGCAAATATTAAACTTAAGGTCTGCTCAGATTTGGCACGGTAACGGCCGCAAAAAGTAGCCGCTGCGGTTATTCAACTGCGTGCAATAAAGGACTTGGGCGCATTCAATGAGCTCTGTGTTATGACATACAGACTTGTGAAGCGATTACACTTTACTTTACACCATAAAACAAGACAAATACGACTGCGTCTCCAAAATGCCTCTGCCCTAAATTCAGTTAAGGAAATGGATGGAATTATTATTATATCATAATCATGACGAAAACAAAAGCCTATTACATGTCAACTAACGACTATGATATTTGACCTTTGACCTACATACTCTCAAACGTATTATTGTCGTCCAGTGGTAATACACATTGTCATCAAGTTTGAAGTTCTTACCTCAAGTAGTTCTTGAGATATCGTGATGTCAAAATTAATACCAGTAATTTCACAGATTGAACCCTATGAACTATGAACTTTGACCTTCATACCCCATAATCTTATCAGATCGTCTTCCTATTACGGTTTACTATTAATGAAGTTCATACCTAAGGCGGTTCTTGAGATATCGTGTTAACGAGAAAGCGATACGGATAGACGATCAAGCCGAAAACAAAATGCCTCCTTCACCACTTTTGGCGGGCGGAGGCATGAGAACAGCCGTGTTTGCCGCGTCATATCTGAACAAGCCTTTAATAAGGACCTTTACTTACCACCACCGCCAGAGTTACCACCAGCACCACCACCATGACCGCCACCACCACCACCACCACCTGTTGAGGCGGGTTCGTTTTCACCGGCAAGGCACGTCAAGGGACTACACTTGGTGAAGACTTTGCTGTTTGGTTTGCCCTTCAGGGAGAATCCAGGTCCAGTTTTGGTGATCCTAATGCATAAGAATTTGGTACTTCCACATGCCTGGCCATTCAGATCAAAATCGTAAGGAATACTGTTGAATCTGAGCACACCTCCTTGTTCAAAGTTTTGTCGAGCTGCGGATCCCAGATTGAGATTAGCAGGGGAAACTTTGGCCTTCTTGCCATTCTTCTTGGGACTGCCCCATGCTTCGAGAGCCCATCCTGGATTGCCGGTGATATCGGTAGTGGTAGCCCTGTCGTAGACCACGTTGATGTCCAGGGTCATGTCATTACTGCGACCTGATCGAACAGCTGAGAAAGGGACGCGAACCACTCCAATGGTCGACACTGTGAACTGTGGCTTGGCCTGGGCTGTTGGATTGGAAGGGTTTGGGATAGGAGTAGGGTGCACAGGAGGAATAGGATGGACAATACCACGAGAGGGAGTTGAGGTAGAGAGCAAATCAGCAGTCATGTTAACACCTATTCAATAGAAGCATAAATTAATCATGATGAAGTAAAGACCATTTGAAACGATATCATAAATCAGGCACAGCTACGTTTCATACAGAATAATCAAGTGGAAAACGCCAATTGCAAATCATTATGGACAAGCCGAAGGTATATTGTGTCCCAAATGTTAACAAGTTTCATGGGATATTCAATATAATAATCAAAATTAGCATTATCATTATCCTTCATACTTCATCTGATCCAAGCTATAGTAGGGCTTCCAGATTACAAATTTTAGGAATACTAAAACCTGTCATCTAGGCGGTAACGTATGGAACAAAATACCTGAGCTTTTCCCTCATATTTCGTAAAATATCACAACACCATTTCATAGTACTATATGGCTAGTGTTGAACACATAAGGAAAATGATACCCTTTGTGTAACTCATGCAATCTTTACAGATCCCTGGCAGGACTCATACTTGTTCCTTTAGAGTAAGCCCCCACCCCCTCCTTTTCACACAGGGGTAAAATTCTTTAAAGCTGATTACTCTAAAGAGCTTTAAACTAATCAGCTTTAGATACAACATCATTCACACACAGAAAATTTCGGTGCGGTTGATCGAGATTCGCTGCTCTTTAAACGCTCAGTAGGGCCATTGCGCATTTACGAGCAGTGACTGACTTCTCGTAAATGTGCAATGGCCCTACTGAGCGTTTAAAGAGCAGTGCCCGGTCTAGTTAAGGACGTATATCCATTCCCACACAAAATGTCTTGCTCTCTAGATACGGGGTTCGTATCTGCAGCCTGCTTTGACCGGCGTATGAATCGCGACTTCATATCTGTCCGAACATCGTATAAACGACGTTCACACAAGGACAGTTTTCTTTAAAGCTAATCAGCTTTAGATACTATGAATTTTTACCCCTGTGTGAAAAGCCTTGCGAAGATGCGGGCAGCTAAGACAATGGAAACAATGAGTACACACAAAGACACGAGATGCGCAGTCTAATTCACTATGATCGTATGCGTTTACACAAAAAAAAGGTTGTTACATCACACGCTCATGCACGTATACCAAATTGTTGAGTGCAACGTGACACATTTAAAGCCAATCGAATACTCATTTAATAGAAACTCGGTATTACATAATTGATGTATTAAAGAGTGAACATATATCAAATAATTGAATCTTACCGATGCATCGGACTTTGACACAACCCATGAGGTTATCGGCATCATTATCTCTTGCCATCAGTTTGAAGTCAGGTTGTGGACGGTCCTTCTGGAGTCTGGCGCACAGGAACTTCATTTTCTTACATTTCACGTCAGGCCTCAATTCGATTGTATGTGAAAGTCTCTGAAAGTATAAGCATTAATAATGATAACGATATATATATGTATCATAATTATACACTTACTAAAGTAAAAGACTCTCCGCCGCCCCTGATGATAGCGATAATAATAATATTAGTAATAACAACAACAATAAAATTAGTTTAAACAAATTCATCAAAAAAAATTACTTAATGCCATGTTACGGAAATTATAATGATATGAATGATAATAGTAACGACAATAATATGAATAAGTAACAACAATAATTAAAAAAGAAATGTTAATAATACAGTTTTGATAACAATAGTAGACCTAATGATAATAATAACGATAATAATAATAGTAATTGTAATAAATTAATCCAAGGTAAAATGTAAAGGAAGATATTCAATATTTCGAGAATGAATATTGACAAGGCTATAATGACTATATATTTGATTCAAATAATCTGAATGAACGTTCTCTAATAACCTCCAACTAACAAACGAATTCGAAGTCAAAGATTTGTTCTATTTCTTTTTTAATTCAAAATTTGTAATAGAGTGTAGAACGTGCACAGATCCAAACACATGCTATGATCCCCTTACCATCCCCGACACACACCCACATCCGAACACACCTTCACACACACGCACTCACACCCACGTGTATAGCAGTACCTGGAACTTAAACTCAGCTCTCTCAGATCCCACGTTTACTGCGGTATCCCTTTCGAAGTCGCCCAAAACCTGATCGGTGGGAGAAATTTTGTCCTCGGTGTCTCTGTCAGTCGCCGAGCCCCATGCCTGGACCTTCCATAGATTCCGACCCTGCAGGCATGAAAGTCATTAAAAAAGCAACATCAAAGTATCATGAGTGGCGAAAAGGGATTATATAGATATTGAATGCTCCGTAGTTTATATTAATCAAACTATATATCATGCACGATCTCTCTAAGGTGAATGGCATAGTACTATTGTATTAGTACTCAACAATATGTTATGCAATATATTACGTATATTGTTGACTGCCGCATGACAGCTAATCAGCCAATAAGACGTTCCTAAAAAGACTTCATTTCAAATAAGGGAGTATCTCACGGTGAAAGGTCTTAATCTCGATGGTCAAACAGTAAAAGAGTTTGGAGTACATTTAAATTTGCGTGGAAAGTGCGTCGGGTGTATGCAATGACAATTTCATTACACGACATTCGTAAAGATTTGAATTGACAATTAAAATCTGTGCGTTCAGAAATTGTCGATAATGTCAGGGATTCAGAATCCACCGATCAGAAGTATATGTAGGATTTACAGAGCAACTGTAGATCTGGGGGGAAATGACAAGCGTTACCTTCTCTCAAGTATAGCAATGAATACTTGATATGCTAAGAAATTGTGAATAGTTATGAAGAACATTTCGTTGGTTGTTCTGAATAACTGATCTGGATAAGGATGATATTTACTAGCTCACATTCATGAGTGGGATATGGTAAAATGAAGCAATAATTGGCTTAAAACAGAAAAGCATAGAGAGACAATAATTGTTTGAGAAGATCATAATGGGGTCCCTGAGTCCGTGTTAGGACATATCCCACGGTAAAATTTGCTTCCAAAAAGAAGTGCATTCATATTATTTATTTTGGGTGTTTCAAATAAGGATTCTTATACAACAAACTAAATAATTTTGCTAGAAACTCGCCAACATTTTATATGATGTTAGAAAAAGATTTTTGAGTTGCAAACACCTCATAGTGCACCTTGCACACGCAAATTAAATATGGGATCTTTTGATATTCTAAAATGAAAAAAATCACTTCATATGTTTCTCTCTTAAATTTTATTTTATCTTAAAGAGGGACTGCACTACTTGTTGCTACTTGGTCCCCTTTTTCTTATGAGAGCTGATTTGATGAGATAATCACCTGCCAGTGACCATGCAGGGAGGTCTTATCCATCATGGCCAAACTAGTACAGAGAGGCTTTAAATCATCTGTAAATATGTACGATCATACAGCAATGAGTATGCGTCACACAATGAGCTTACCCGAATGCCCATACTGGCACCACGGTTGTACTTGACAAGGACATCGAAATCGACTTCGTTTTGCTCTCCCTCACGTATTTCAATGGCATCACTGCTTGTCGGCCTAACGCTGTTCACTAAAATCTTTGGTGCTGTCAAATCAAATAATGTAATAAATTTATTTGCATGTACCTTTTACCTTGATTATTATGAAGTTCCCTCGGAAGAACAGTATTACATTTATTGATGGAATATCCAGTTTATATACAAACTAAATTAAAGCGAACCTGCACGCACGTTTCATAGTTGTCAGTGTATGGATTTTCTTACTGCCAATTTGTTGAAGTACACAATATACATAATCCAGACGCTTTTTTTCTTCTCATTTTTCCTTTTCAGAGGCTTCAGATGTACTACCATGAAAGTATATGTTCATCACGATGAAATAAATCTCATACAGATAACATTGTAGTTATAGAGACAACGTTCACTACTGGTGAAGGTGAGAACTTATTATCAAATTTTTCATCCAATTATGTTACTGTGAAAGAATCATAGAAGAAATTCTCTGAAATGCATCGCTCTTAAAAGGCCGTCATATTCGAAACATGAGAGGAAATGACTGAAGTGTTTGAACCATACTTTCATGCTGCACTTGTGTGTAGTGCATCTGAACTTCAGTATCACTGAGTCAATTTCTCATCATTTTGATAATTCCATATCTTCAAAATATACACGAAATCTTATGTTCCACATAATCATAATCAACCTTTTCCTATTGCATCAATACAGTATAACTAAAAAGCGCGATTGCATGACCTGGGGGGCGTTTCATGAAACAATTAGTTGGTGGTTTTCACCGAATAATATCATGTTCACTGACAATTTAGTCAGTGCTGACTAAATTTGACCAATCACAGGCCTGGAAAATAGTCGGTGACAAAAGGATTGTCGGTGAACATGATATTAGTCGGTGAAAACCACAGACTAATTGTTTCACGAAACGCCCCCCAGAGCTCAACTTACAGGTTGATTTTAAAACAGATCATCGTAAACAGTTCTTTTGCACATTACGACATTACGAGTAGCATAAATGTGCGTACTGCAATGCCTTACTGTCATTTATATTAAACGTATATGTAGAGTAGTGACGAGTTTTCTTCGTGAAAAAAAAATCTTCATAATAAAACAAGGACTTACTTATTTTACATTGCTGAACCTTGCAGGATACCCTAGTGTCTCCGTCTGATTTTGAATCTCGTATGGTATAGGGCGGGTTGGGACGACTGCTCTTGCCGAACTCGAGACACAAGTAGCGCTTTCCTTCACATCCGGCATCTGAGATATTCACTCTACAGGAGGAAGAAAATGTGTACACTCAACATATGAGATAAATTAAGTTGGGCAATCACTTGCTGGTTAAAACTCTACCTATTTCAAAGCTATTTGTTAAGCAATTCAGCTCAAGAGCACTTGACCAAATTATGACATTTTTTTTTCTTTACCTAAGGCCTAAAAAAAAAATAAAAAAAAAAAAAAAAAAAATATGTTGCCCTTTGCGACCGACCCCAAAATCTTGAAATCTACGGTCGGCTTAAACAAAAAAATTACCGTTTTTTTGAAGAAAAAAATGTATTAAAGCATTGAAAAATGAAGAATATCAGCCCAAAGAGGGGGTAAACAAAAATTAATAAAAAGAATTCCGACCGACCGACCCATGTTTTGGCACCTAAAGGGCAATATAACATCTTTCTTTTTTTTAGGCCTAATAATGAGGCATATAATTACCAACGATTCCTGATGAATGAGGGTTGAGAAAGACTTACCCAGGTTTGTACTAATTTTATCAGGTTTGGTAAAAATGCAATAGCTGGTCCAAACAAAAATTAGCAGACAGTGAAGGGTAAATAGCTTTAGTTTCTGGCAGTATGTTAACGCATCATACCCTCTAATTCCATTTTTCTCGTTTTGTATCTACCCTCCCTGTATCTTTTCTTTTATCCATGACCTTGGTAATCATTACTAAGATCAAAATATATCAATAGACTACAATGCAGCCTATCTTCTTTTTTTTTTGAAAGAAAGGTTTAGAAACATCACTGAGTGAAATTTTAAAAAAAATCACTTTAATTTTCTTTAATTTAAATTTACATTTTTCGCCGACATTTCAGCCTGCGGTCGCCAAATTTGTTATAGAATTATTTGATGATCAGACAATGTTTGCAAAACATTCGGCAACTGAAAAATACATATCATTAGCCTTATGAAACTCAATATAACCCACCAATGACTTATAAATAAGAGTAAATATAAATCAGTGATTCGTACCCGGGATTTCTTATCTGGAAAGTATTGGGCCTTCCTGATGTAATGGCCCTCGATCTGTCTCCCATATCTAAGACCTGGGGGGCTTCGTCACTACGACCGGTCCCTTGGGCGTTGTCACTCGCGAAAACTCCCATCCTCCACAAGTTTGTACCGTCGAAAGTAGATCCAGGAGACACGTCTAGGTTAACAGTAGCCTCAACCGAGTCAAAGAATCCCCCACGAGACAATTCGGGCGCCCATGCCAGGCCAGTGATGTCAATATTTTTGTTCCTGTTGTCTTCTACATTTGACCCACTACCACCGTTTCCATGACTACCACCGCTAGTACCACTGCCAGTACCACGACCATTGTTTCCTCCGCTGGTACCAGATCCCCCTGTTCCGTGTCCGCCCGTCGATCCTGTATTTACATCAACAAAAAGTACATCAGAACGTACACCGAAATCATAAACAAACAAAAACAGATCAGGGTAATCTGTGCACTTGACACCTACCTCTACCTTTCCTTCCATATATTTAACTGTCAATGTAAAATATCATATATAATTACACAATACCTTTTCATATGAAAAATCCTTTTTTTTATTTTTTAAACAGGCATAGTTTTAGAGAATAATTTCGTACTTTTGTACATGTTTTATCAAAATATCATTGGTTATCATGACTTGATTATGGCATTTCCTGTTTTTAAAAAAATTACAATTTTTTGTTTTGTTTTACTCTTGTGCTTATAAATAAATGTCTGCGTAACGACATGTATGTCATTAGCATCAGCAAAAATCACTCCATGTCCACATACATACATATGTTCTTCAATAAAAGCAAACAATCACCTAAAATTATTGATAAAAAGTTCAGATATGGTCTCGTGAACTCGTTCAAAGCTACGATAATGCATGTGCATGTTATAGAACACCCTTAAAGCGATACTGAACTGATTAACTTTCTCCCCTAGCGTAACGTAATGCCCAATTTCCACTTTGCAGACAGAGGACTCGTGCGAGAACCAACAGCGCAACAAGTTTTTGGACCATACTGCTACAGCTTAAAGGTAATACAAAGTTTTGGTATGGGGTCAGGAATTTGGTTCAAATGAACACATTGGAAGCATATTCGATCCTACAATATTCAGTGATCGTTGTCGCGGTTGAAATCGAGTCTAAAGTTATGAAATTGAAAATAATAAACTCTTTATGTTGTATAGCTCCCTCTCAAGGTCAAGATATTAGTTAAGCTATAAAACATTGTTTCTTGACTAAAATCGACCGATAAGCTATTCCCGTTTGGGAGTTATATATCACAACTACATATTCTGAGATTTTCAGGGTCGCAGCTACCATTGTACGGCCGTAGGCGCTATTTGAAATTTATCAAAATTTACCGGGAGCACCGGTACATTTTTATATTCCATTTTTCTCGAAAGCAGAAGTGTTTTAGGGGGTAAATTTTCTAGTACTTATCATACCTCCACAGGGGCATCCAAATATATCAAAATTGCAAAGAATCACTATCCACACAATTTTCAAAATTTCCCAAAACTTTGTATTACCTTTAACTGAGATGGCGCTATATAGGGGATGCGTCTAGTACAGTTTGGCCGTGATCTCTACAGTAGTGAGTTATTACCTCCCCGTAAAAGTACCGGAAACGGGATTGCCCCTGTCATACCATGCAAAATCATGATCACCTTTACATACCAAAAATATGAAATTCCCGTGAGCTTACCACTATCACACTGTTGTTCTTCACAGAGTACGATTGGCGACATGGAAAATTCGGTGGATGGATTGTCTCCTTTGGCGTACTCGAGACATAAATAGCGGTAGGCATTATTGCAGCCCAGTTGATCGGCATCACGGAAAGTAAAAGAGCCAGACAGCTCCATGATGTTATCATCCCGTCGTGAAGGAGGCTGGAGAGTTTTGCGCTCGCCAAGATAATCGAGGATGTCCGGGACTTCGCCACTTCTGTGAATGCAAGGAGTAAGTGGGAAGGTTAAAACATCTTTCGAACAGAAATTAAAAACTTAAAGAATAGAGAACTGCTATACAATATTCTAAATCAGAAAGAAACAGCTAGCGAACATAGGAATTCGGTAAGGGGTAAGAATGAACTTTGAATAGAATTTGGAATTCTCAGTTTGTGGTTCATTAATTGTGCTAAAAAGGCATTGAGAAAAAAATGTTTCAAGGTTTTGGATAGCTCAAGAAAATATACCATAGGATTCGGTTGGGGTGGGGCATACCAAAAATGTACCTAGGTTTTAAGAATACAGCATATGGTGGAAGAACTACTGTTGAACACTTACCTTCGTCCTTCGCCCCGTGAATTTGCACTGCCAAAAGCTCCGACCCTCCAGAGTCCATCGCCGCTAATGATGTCCGTATTCTCTGCGGGGGTCACACTTAGAGTGGCGCTCAAACGTGTGTTTCTTCTGCTTAGTGAGGCGCCCACATTGGTGTACCTGGCGGTTTTCCCCGAGGAGCTGCCCCCGTTGCCCCTGTTTGAGGACTCGTCTGTAGGCACATAACAATAATAATAATAATAATAATAATCATCATATTATTAATAATAGTATTATTGATGATACGAATAAGATCGATTTATAAACCTAACTACTCTACTCTACATGTAGAGGATTGGAATCCACGCTCGCGGGTAGGTCGTAATAGTGAACATTTCGTTTGGAGTGGAATCCATTTTCAAAATAGTAGACTCCACTTTGAGAAGAATAATCAAACCACTGCTTTGCATGGAGCTAAATGTTTTCAACTCCAAAGTAAATCATCCCTAAATATACGACTCCTAAAAAGGTGGCTTTCAACGCCTCTGTTTTAACCCTTACTTCACTGGGTGACAAATTTCGCAACATAATTATGTTGAACCGCCGCATTTGTTCACGCCACACCATGTGTTGACTCATTACTTTTAAGTCTTTAGATTCTTTTAGCATCATTAGAGTATCGTAAACCTCTGTGGCCTCATGCTAGCTTGAAAACGGGAAATTTGTGTAAAAAACAAGATGGGAAATTTCCTTATGTTTTTTTAAAAATAAGTCATCACTTTAAGATTTAATATTCTAACTGAATATTCATTGAGAGACCTAAAAAATGAAAAACTGTAAGTATGAAGAACAATGAAATACACGGGAAAATTGTAAAACATTAGAATACATCATAACTCAAAATGTGGTAGTCATTGAGCTTACCACCGCTACACGTCTGTTCCCGGCACATGGTATTCGACTGCATTTCAAATGTCATGGAAGGTCGGTCTCCTTTAGCAAACTCGAAACACAGATACTGGTAGTCAGCTCTGCAACCCAAATCGGCACTCCGAGGGAAATCGAATTCGCCATTCAGAGTCATTTCGCGACCAGCTTCCATAGGAGCACGCAGTGATTGTCTGTCAAGGATGTTACTTACTTCGCCGGTCCTACGAATCCGATCAGAGTAATAAGACAACACAGTCAGTTCAGTTTTTTTTTTTTTTTTTTGGGGGGGGGGGGAGGGGGGGGGGGGGGGGGGGGTCTCAACCTTACATTAAGCCTACGTAGCATTTAATATCCTCGCCGTATTCGGTAAACACTGTATTTCGCGAGGTCAATATACATGTATAACGAATTTCAGTATGGGGGACATTGCCATAAAGTAAACAAAGTCAAAATATCAAAAGAATTATAACGTATGATAATCTGCCTATTAAACGACATTTTTAAAACGACAATTATAATACCCTTTAGTGGTGGTTGCCAAATAGTATTTATTGTACAGAGGGATCTTTCATCGCCGACTTGAAAAAACCCTTAACAAATAAACTCCAGGGGACCGATACATGTATGTTTTAATTCTTATGTACATTATCAATATGGTTAATAGAAATGTTGGGCCGTGATTTCACCTAGTGCCTGTGCCTTGAGCATTTCTACTGGCGAAAGCTGAAACTTTCCACAGTCCATCACCAACGATTCTAGTCGTATCAGAAGCAGGGGTTATAGTAACTGAAGCACCAATCCGGTTTCCACTTGAAGGCATGTCTATCTGAGCGCCCATCCTCGTGTACTTGGCGGTATCACGTACAACAGCTACAGTAACAAAAACAGAAGACAGGCAGGCTCACATAAATGCATGGATTAAATTCACTGCAAGTATCAGACTTACATTATTTTGACCAAATTTGATGTATATTGGAGTACATTTTCTCCTAGGCTCCTGTAACACAATGCGTTCTGGTTCGGGGTCCTAATTAAGGTGATCTCAAATACGCGATGAAGAGAACCCGTAGAAAAAAAACAGAAATTAATGATAATATTATTGTACACTACAAACAGGAGAGTTGTCCGTGACGTCGTCCCAATCCACTGACCAAATTACATATATTTTCAGACATTATCTCTTATTATTGGTTTCGCCGTCCGGATTCTCTTGTTGCTCAGCTTTTATACAAAATGAGCTTATTATAAAACGGAGTGCACGTCAAAAGGACGTCGAAACCTTTACGAGCGACATCATAGCTTTTTATTCCTAAACAATAATTATTTTATAATTGTTGATAAGTACATAATTTGATGTAGGCCTATGATAAAAAGTTTAATGTGAAGAAAAATATACGACACAAAACACCACGTATAACTTAAGTAAATAATCACACAGTAATCGTATAAGACGCTTTGTTCCCTAAAATATTGCATCTCGAAATATTTTTACTACATAGATTTCGCAATATAAGTGCGTTATGCAATTATCATTTTTACTTTAAATATGGAGTAATTATTACTCAAGATCCATTTAAATTTGTCAATTAATAAGCTCCATAGTATCATTTTTACCGGTTTCATTCTCTACATGAACATTGAAATGATAGTTTTATTACGCTTCTAATAACCAACAAAAGCACTTGCAGTGTATAAGTACCTACTTTCGAAAAATCAACCGTAGGCGATCTCAATGGCCTTGTATGTCACCTATGGTAACGTGCGAGGAAGTACGAATATGACAACGTACTATTACGTAATCCGAACATCATCTTTATGGGAAATACAATAGGGTATTGAAATTGCGCTTGAGCTGATATTTCCAAAATGGTTGTGATCGTGTTGTTATTACGCCGGTCAGTTACGATCCTACACTTTAGAGCTCACCGCACACACTCTTTCACTGAAGAGCATTCCAGAGATAGAGTCCCTGTTTTTCAGGCACATCAAAAAGCAAAATAGAATATATTGTTCACTATAGACAAACGAAAGTTAAGAAACCAAATACACTGTATTTTGCAGTATACCAACCGCTGGGTGTACCCCGGAGACACGTGGCCCGTTGACAGGAAACAACTGCCCCTCCTCCAGGTAAAGGGATATTAAAATTTGGATCAGGAGAGTCCCCTTTACCAAACTCAACGCAAAGAAACCCAATATCATTACACCCAACCCTCCACAACTCAAAGTGTGTAGCAACGTCAAACTCGAGGGGTGCTGCAGCATGCATAGGTGCACTGGAATCACGTCGTGCCAGGATCTGCCTACGATAAGCGACTTTTCGTCCTACTCCAGTTTGTGACGAGCTTCCGAAGATGCCCAATCTCCAAAGACTCTCGCCATAGATGTAATCGGTCGTTGGGGATGGGGTTATCCATGCTTGGATATTGACGTCGCTTGACTCTGCATCTCGATATGTTGTTGGCTCTACGGTCCATCGGAAGTTGGTAAGTCTTGCTGTCTTGAGGTGATCGTTCTGATTGCTGACAGGACGAGGACCTGGATTGGGACGTGGGTTAGGGACAGGATCGGGATTGGGATTCGGTCGTGGTCTTGGTCTTGGAGCACGAGTTGGCCTTGGATTTGAATCTGACGTGGATGAAATATAATATAAGATTAATACACGATACCAAGACGGCTACCCCTAGATTTCAAAACCCTGCAAAATAAATCCCTAGGACATTTGCAATATTACACCCCCTTTGACAATAAGCTCGCTTCGTTCGCTCGCGATATTTGGAATCCGGGTACGATATTTTCTAGCATTAGGCCCTCTCGGGTATATGTACAATAATGTGTAGGAGGGGAGGAAGACAAATTCTCTCTGATGAAATTTGGATTGGGGTGACGCAAAAAAAATTCCTAAAAGGGTGCCGTGGCTAAAAACAAAAACAAAAACAAAAATTGAATACGCTGATTTAGTAGACTAAAGACTTGTGCCCCCCCCCCCCCCCTCCCCCCCCCCCCCCCCCGATGACTGAGCCACGCTACGTCACTGTTCATGGGATATTAATTCTAATACAAAATATGATATTCTATGAAAGTACCTATGAACATAACCGATCGAAAAGAGACAATCCGTATGTACATGTACGATATACTATAGGACTGTTTTAAGATAATAAATAATTTGAATGTATGTATTGTAAAGTCAGGCTTTAATCACACTAATACAAATTTTAAAAAAACAATGACAAAATAATGTAGATTGATTTTCATAAAAAATGTACAGCCCTTGACGCTGCAAATTGAATAGCTATACGTAGCCTACACTCACCTCGACATCGATAAAGGTGACACTCGACGAAGTGGTTATTGACAATTGGTAGATTAAAGTTGGGTCGAGGTCTATCCCCTTTTGCAAATTCAAGACAAACGTAGCGTTTGTTCCCACATCCAACTCCTTCCATGTTAAAGTTTGTGATTAAATCAAATATCAAGGGTGATGACACGGTTAGTTCTCTGCTCGTTTCATAGTCATCGAGGATCTGACGAACATATTGGTGCCTAACTCCGCCGCCATCCCGCTCACCGTTCAAATACAACCCCACCCGCCATAGACTTGACCCATGGATGTAGTCGGTTGCAGCCTCAGGCATAACGATGAGCTTAACACGGACTGTTAAAGCTGCTCCCGGAGCTCCTAAAGTCGACATTGGAGTCAGCAGCCACTGCATACTAGAGAAGCGGGCCGACGGCAGACCCGCAATATTGCCGCTTGTGTCTGGGTTGGAACGAGGAAAAGGTAAGCAAAGGGACTGGTCCAAAAATTATGCAGACCAAAGTCGACAGAGAAAGCATCGACCAGGTAAAATGTTCAGTTTTGTGCAAGTCACCAACATTCATGCTTCAGGCAGGTGGCAGGCTGCATCCATTTTGTCCATTCTACTTCGTTGATGTTACGGTGCTCCATTTCAAACGGTGCAACAATGCATTCAGTGCGTGCGGCGTGTGCAATTACCAAGCAATATTTCCTTACTTTGATCAAAAAGTTGGCGGATGCAATGTAACAACATTCTGAGGCTTAACATTGACATAAACATGACAATCAACAATATAAACATCAACCATTAGTTTCAGAGTAAGACACCTATTTTACATGTTAGTAATTTTGTTTGCTTATTTTAGTTTAATGCACGCGCGCGTTTATTTTACACGCATTGACGGGAATTGTGGGAAACATTTACATTTAATTATTACCTCGCTATGCCCTTTATGAAAATGCATCACCCCATGATGCTATATAATTTTCGATGTAAAATCGCAATGTTTGGACATTGCTTAATAATGTTAATCATTATTGTCATCGAAATATCTTTTCAATTCAAAAATATTATGTTTTGTGTTAGGCATAGGCGTTACAAGTAAACTTATGTCGCCGTCCGAATACGATGTGACTGACGGCTGCTGCTCATTATGATTGGACTAAATGGCAGTTTTTTATAGCACTGGTCGGGTATATACAAATGAAATAATATCTCAGTCCCTAAGCAACCGTCATCCTATCCACTGCACCTCTCCTAATTAGCTTTTGTTAAAAAAGGAGAGCATCGTTGAGACCGACGAAAGGACATTATTATGTCAGGTATCTCGGTCTACCATGGTAGCTTGCGGCCCCCACCATATTTTTGTTGTTAATATACACACACTCCCGGTGAGAGGAAATGCACTTCAGCTAGAAAGAATAAGAAATTTGACCACTCATACATTCACACTGGACTCATGCACTGCACTTGAAAATCTATCACCGGACTTTACAGCTAATTGACTCGTTCCTAAATAAAGACACAAGAAGACTAGGAGGTGGTAAATAATTTATCTACATGTAATTCTACCTAGCTAACATGATACGATCAACACTCATATTTTATGGTTAAAGTTAGATAATACAGGAATGGGTATGAAATCACTCATGTTTGTTGTACACGACGGCATTATTAGCATCGCTAATCAAGGCTGTCCGTGCAATACTACGCCAATAGTTCATGCGCCAGTGAAACAAAGGTTTGATTGCACTTTTCATTTTGCATTCACCCCATTTTTTTACGATATCCATCTCAGAAGGCGCGTCAATAGCCGAGCCAATCGCTGATATAGTCCTGCGTCAGGCAAATGACGGCTTATGTGCAACGCAACGGTTATTAGGAAAATAATAAATGTGTCAAACAAGATTGCGATCGAGCTAGAACATGCCTTTACACACTAAATCACATGTCAACATGCATTTAAATACATGTATATGCAAACTATTGAAACATTGGTATTCACATTTACTTGAGGTCAAAGTTTCCTCAATCCCCTCCACAAATTACACTTTCTTCTCAGAGTATAAAGATTTCATCTCAAACTTCCATGTGAATACCTCCAACAGGAGAGCTCAGAGAATAATTCACAACATCAAAAATATTCTTGACTAATTCCACAATGTCTAATACATATCGATTGAGACTGAATGGCGAAACTATTACATTTCACTCCAATAGATGCCGATTCTAAAAATATTCGATGAAAATATTTAGGTATGTTAAATCTATCTTATTTTGCACCGATTATCTGATTATTGCACAATAACGACAACAATCGTAATACATATACATAACTGAATGATACATGGTTTAAAGGAACAAATTCGTAATCGACTTCGCGTAAATTTGTAATCAAATTTTATTTACCTTACGTAAAAATATTTCCCTGGTGGGATCATAATCATATTAATAAATCAATTTCAGTCATAAGTGGATTTAGCTTTAGCACCTTTTGTAATAATCTCTTCATGTTTTCCATAATAAAACAAAGAGAAATATCAATAACACTACAAGACAATGACATCAAGTTGTATATAATAAATGACGTAAGGTGTTCTTCTTTGATTAATTTATATTGCATGTATATGATTTGACTTTGATCTCAGTGTACATGACTTCATAGGTTCCAACAGAATGGTTAGACCCTATCGGATGATGTACAGGCATTGTTACCTTGGCAATTGAAGCGGTTGCATACTTTTAAGATGCCTCCACTGATCGGAATGGTAAAATCCACGGACGAAGCTTCATTCCTGCGCATTTCAACGCAGAAGTATGGGTGTGGGTTTGGTCCATCGCACATAAGTCTAGTGTCGAAATCAACTTCACCGGACAGAACGAGATTGGTTCCATACTGACTGTAATGGCAAAATTTAAGAAAGGAAAGTTGAATCAGTCGTAATTGTTGTATTGCCCTCTTTGTTCTCAGTACAGACAAGAAGGGTTTTCTTTAATGCCCGTTGTACATGAGGCATCTTTTTTTTGACGAAGTAATTAGTAAGAAATTTCGCAGTACTTCATGCTTCGAGCGTGTGTGACAAATTCATCCATAAACAGTGAAAGGAAAATGAGCTTTTGGCACATATGCACTCTTATCTTCCATTGGTTTCACTAGTTTAGGTTATAAAATGGCAAAATGGTAGGTAATAACATGATGAATGGAAGAATGTATCAACACAGAGTAATGTAAATATCGTACTAAAACTCAATGTAAGTTAATTCAGAGTTATTTCATCAATGAATCGAAATATCAAAGTGAATAGAGTGAAGCATAGTTTTCACATTTTGGGCCAAAGGTGTACCATTCCGGCATCTTCTATCATGCCTTTTACCGTAAACCAAATTTCTAGCAAGCGAGCGTAAAAATATAAATGTATAACAGTCTCAGGCAATGCACATTGTGCATATTAACTTACATTGATACTAGCTTGCTGATAATAATACTATTGCATGAGTTCATGTACAGCGCTCATATCTGTCAGACTTGATGACACTCCTGGCCCTCCCGATTATTACCCTGGCTTTAGCATGGCTGCCATTACGGCGCTCTATAGCATTTCAAGGAATTAATCCCTGCCAGATACCCATTTACATCAACTGGGTTGAGTGTGGCAAATGTAGATTAATGTCTTGCCCAAGGACATTAGTGCCGTAGCGGACCTTGTGATCCACAGTCCGGTGACGTATCAACTCGACCAAGACACCTCTACTCGAATATAAGATAACAATTGCCAAAATATTGGGAGATTAGAAAACACCTGTTCGACTAGCAATGCCCATGAATTGATCAATAAGGAATAAGTACGTATACAGTGCGTCCCAGAAAAAACGAAACCGAGAAGTATCGATGTTTTATCATAACTTAATCACAACCATAATTAATGACTGATACATATTTGGAAAGCTTAGAGTCTCCTCTTTCAGTTGATGCTACTCAGATGATGCATATTTCATGCATGAGTGATTAAAAGCAATTTGAAGGAAGGAAACCAAAAAGACATTTTGCGGGCGGTATCTGAATTTCGAAGAAAATTTCACATTTCTAGAAAGTTGAGTTTCTGCCCTTTCATATGACACCTCAATCAGGAAAAATGAGCGAGGAATGACAAAGTTCTGTTTGTTTAAAGTAGTGCTTGCATTTCCATAATTTTATTAAACGAATTCGTTTTCACTGGCTGCCTGCTGTATCAATAAACGAAATTAACAAAAGACTTAACTCCGTTTCGTTGACAATCAGCCGTAGACGAGAGTCTTCATGCATGGCTGATTGTCAACGAAACGGAGTTAAGTCTTTTGTCAAATCTGCTTTTTGCTACGGCAGGCACCCAGTGAAAACGAATTCGTTTGCTAAAATTGTGAAAATGTAAGGGCTACTTTAAACAAACAGAACTTTGTTATTCCTCGCTCATTTTCCCTGATTGAGGTGTCATATGAAAGGGCAGAAACTCAACTTTCTAGAAATGTGAATTTTTCTACGAAATTCAGATACCGCCCGCCAAATGTCTTTTTGGTTTCCTTCCTTCAAATTGCTTTTAATCACTCATGCGTGAAATATGCATCATCTGAGTAGCATCAACTGAAAGAGGAGACTCTAAGCTTTCCAAATATGTATCATTCATTAATTATGGTTGTGATTAAGTTATGATAAAACATCGATACTTCTCGGTTTCGTTTTTTCTGGGACGCACTGTATAGTGATTTATGATGACACATCGATATATCTCAAAAATTGCGAATTTTCTTACTAGCTAGGCGTCATCATAGCTCGCTGAGTGAGTATGTTTTGCCTGTATCCATACTTGGTAGGGTTCTCAGCTCGTTGGGAATCCGTTGCATAGACACCCATCTTCCATAGGTTGTTGCCCCTGATGGTATCACTACCGGTGTCTGGTGTTAATGTCATCGTTACCTCGATATTAGCACTAGGGGACCTTACGCTTTGCCAGTTTGCTACCACCCGCTGGAACAGGGCATTCTTTTGAGATTGCGCCGCTGGGGTTTCAATTAATTTACGGGGGGGGGGGGGGTGGTGGAATAAAGGGTTGTAGAAGAAAATAGAACATGTAAATTATTAAAGTATCAAACGGCTATTCAAAAAATATATCTTCTTTTCCTGTAAGGAAGAAAATAAGTCAGTTAAGAGTGAAAATATCAACTTCGCAATCGCACTCTCGCGAACTCCACCATTCAATTCACCTGTTCTGTCCGATTCATACCAACTTTGACATCGCACACACATTACCCACTCATGCACCTCGATCTACACCATCACAATATATAAAAACAAACTACATTTAAACACTAACAAGAGGGTAGGGTTGACAAGGAAAGGTTTTATTTTTTACAAACTAAATAAGCATAGGTTGGCTAAAAGGATATGCGTAATGACAGTAACATAACAAAAACACACGAGTTGAACAGAGTTACAAACACAATACAGCAAGCATGAAGTAAGGCGTCGGGAGTGGGATAGTTTTGTGGTTTTTCATGTACACTTACCCAACTAGAAGCAATCGTAAATTCACGAAACTATAAGAAATCTTTTCTCGTTAATATGATATACACTAAAATCAGAAGAAAAATACATGGGTAAAAAATGAAATCGATATTATGACACGGGGAATATGGTGAATTAAACGAGATTCATTGTTCGAAATCTTCATTCCTGAATTTGGAATCACGCAGCTAGCGCTTAATCTTAGCCATGTGGCAAATATCTATTTCGATATCATTGTAGCTATTATCCAACTTGTCTATAATTATGAGTTATCTCTTTATCTTGAGGAAAGAATGGCAGCGTTAGATGGCGACTACGCACGCTTGAAACAGCCGACTCACCTTGGCAAGTTATTCTCTTGCATGAAACAGCTTCGTCATTACGCAACGGTAAATCGAAGTCCGGGTCTGGAGAGTCTCCCTTGGCGAACGAAATGCAGATGTAGTTGAACTCTGACCCTGTGCATCCCATACCAGTTACGTCGACGGAAGAGAGCACGTCTACAAAGTCCAGTGGCATCTGTAAAATGAGGGAAAGGAGAAATTTCTGCAGTCCTTTTCCGAATGACCCAGTGTCCGAAATATACCAAGTTTGGATAACAATTGTTTTTCAACATTAAAGATCGTATATAGTGCAATTTTGAATAAGTTTATGTGTTCAGGCAATTTCCTACTATATACTCTTCATTTTAAAAGTAAAGGTCATGTTTCATCTGCATACTTACCCCGGGAGTAATAGGATTCGACGAAGCTGCCTCGGTTAAGATCTGCTCCTTGTGCTGACCTCTGATAGCACCTCTGTCTGGACCATTTTCGCTGGTGAAAAACCCCAATTTCCACAGGTTGGTACCGTTTAGCGGGGACGATCGTTCTGAAGTAGCGATCGTGACGCTGATGCTTACATTGTTTGGGCGGCCGATGTTGTGCTCAAGCAGTTGTAATTCCCAGTCGAGAGAAAGCAGGCGAACGACTGGTTTTGAAGGACCTTTATATCATAGAGAAGTTGTTGACAAAGTCAAATATTGTTCAGTCACAGAAAGTTAACAGGAGTAGATGCAGGCAACCAAAGATCGGGAAAATGATAAGTGAGTTGTGATTTCTTTTTTTAAAGTCAAGATCCTTAATAATATGGGGATTCTCTCGATGTAGCCATATTGTGGGCAAAACGTGATGGCGTACATGTGCAGCACTAAAGTTTTCTAAGAGGGAAGACGCCTATATAATTGTTGTCAAATTGGGGAAGCATGTTTGGAGAATCATTAGCAGCAACTTCCGTGCCACCTCCACTAAAAGTCGAGCACTAAATTATTATTTGGAAAACCACAATTACTTTTGAACAAAAAAAATAACCCATTCTCATCTCATGACAGAGTAGCCATAATTTGAACGTAGAGTGTGATAAGATATGTCACAAGAAATTTTATCAGCATTCCCCTACCTGAAATATCAGTCCAAAGAGGGAGATTATTTTCGGGTTCTGTGTTGTTAATGCATTCAAAATTGGGAAATATCAGCCCGAAGAGGGAGGAAAAAAAAAAAAAAAAAAGAAGATTTCCGCCCGACAGACCCAAGTTTTGGCACCTAAAGGGCAACGCAACATTTTGTAGCTAGGCCTTATGGTGATTATGTACGAAGGGAACGTATGAAACATGTTTAACTGCTAAGTTCCAACACGGACAAAATCTATGTGAACATTACAATGGTATGCATGCTGCTGTCTCTGTAACAATCGACTATCCCCAATTCGTATTAGCCACCTTATACCACAGTCACACCACCAAACCCACCTTTAAAAAAACGATTGATTCTTGGCCATACATACGAGGTAATTTAATTGCATGTTTGACTTCTTCTTAAACTGGTGTCAGTCTCTAGGATGTCAAAGCGGTTTACATTTCTCGTATATGCTATGTAGGATTAACAAGACTGTTTACCTGGACATGACACGGATTTGCAGAAGATAAGGGGTTTCTGCGCGTCGTTGTGAAAGACGAAATCTGGTCGTGGTTCGTCACCCTTCGCGATCTCGAGGCATATGTACTTGAACTTGGAGCAGCCGAGCTTCATAATGTCAAACTGAGTTGGAAGAGCCGGAAAGTTGATCTTTCCCCCGGGTATGACAGGTACAGATGCCTGGGCAGGATCGAGGAGCTGCCGTACGTAATTAAACCTCTCATCTGAGCTCCCATTGGCCATAGGGCTGCCGAACAATCCTACTCGCCAAAGACCTTGTCCGCGAATGACGTCACTGTCAGGACTGAGTTGGGCATTCAAGTCAAGTACGATGTCACTGGGAGCGCTTCTACGGGCAGCCATCACTGTAAGCCCCCAAGTGACTGGTCCAACGGCCATACGGAGCAAACTGGCTGGCATAAAACAAATTACAAAACAAAAGTCTTGAGTTCATCATGGTACAGATGGTTGAGAATTAAAACGTAATGACTTAAGTTATGCCATAAAATCTACGTTTGGTGTAGGTATTGGCTTGGATGAAAGCAGCTAAATCTGATAAACAAATTAGGAGTAAATGTTGCCGGATCTACAACTTGTTGACGCACAAGACCAACTGAACCATCCTACGACTTGGAAAGTATGATTGAAAAGGGTTTATGCCTCTACTACTCACCTAGTGGGTCACACGGCGCCGCCCGGCAACTTGTGAAGACGTCCTTCCCGCTGTTGGTTTGGAATGGAAAGAAAGGTTCCGCATTATTGCCACGAGCGAACTCCATACACATGAAGTTAAATTCGTTACAGCCAATCGTCCCAACATCGAAAGGAAACCGGGCTCGGATTGGAAGCGGAAGGCCAGATACCAGTATCTGACTCGCACTTTTTCCTTCCAGAATCTGCCACAAATGAATCAAAACGTTAATCAGCAACTGAAGAATAGAGACTGGGATTTGTCCTTTTCTTTCTACAAATTGTCTTAAAAAAATAGACTTAAGAACGTGTGAATCTAAATTTCAACGCTGCCCTTCTTCAAATATTTGTGAAAAAAGTGAAAGTACAATACGTAAACATAGTGCCTAGTCCATTGGCTTGCAATACTGTCTCTGTTTAACGTAAAAGACACCGACAGCCGCTCCAAAGAGATAGTGGCTACTCCTGCAACTGATTGGTCAAGGAAATACTCGTCAGTCACCATTTATTCATCATGCTTACAGAGTATTATGGAAACAGTTCCCACCTGTGGAATGTATCCAAACTTTGGTCCTGTTCCATTGAGGTTCATGCTGCCAAATACCCCCATGCGCCAGAGATTCGTTCCGGCCACGCTCTCACTGGACTCGTTCGCAAAGAGGAAAGCTTCCATTTCCAGCTCGGTCATTTCTCCAGGCTCATTGCTCACCACTCCGGCTGACCAGAACATACTCTCCATGATCACTCCTGATGAGCGGGAAATTTATATTGGAAGATTGTTAGGTTTTGAGGTAAAAAGCACCCACTGATAATGCGCATTGCGCAGAAACGTCATTTGCTAACGTAGCACCGCGTCATTTACTGAAGACGCGTAAACAACAGTTGCGGTCTTTGACGAACCATAGTGGAGCCGTATCGTATGAACGGTAAATGCACACTGAACGATGGAAACGTAGTACTTAATGACTGGCACATGCATAATTGTTTTTATTCATCAGCGTAGGTAATAACGCAACAAGAATAACCCTACGAGTCTAATGAGCTATATGTCTTGTAAGGCTGGAATATCGATTATTCCACAATGGATTTTGACTTTTGAAATTCAAAGAATTTTGTGAAAAATGAAAGTACATTACTTAAACATAGTGCATATTCCATGGGCTTGCAATACTGTCTCTGTTTAACGTAAAAGACTAAAGCTTACCTATATTGCTTTATTTAAAATTATGAATGTGTTATATACATTTAATATCAGCAAATAAGATTTCTATGAATGCTCTTGTATGCACTTTAATGTTAATCAGACTTAAAATAACGTATAGGCATCAAGGAAAAGGGCATCATAAAGAAAGTGTGGGTAGCATTGATCTTAAAGTGCTGGCACATATACATATGATTTACACATTATGATTTAATCTAAATAAATATCACACCAGAATGTGGCTATTCTAATGTAGGCGTACGATGAATAAAGGTGCACAATAGCCAACACAACCCCAATATCCTTTCATCTAGCTGACCTGCGTGACTTTTGACCTGACAATTCCATTCATAACTAACCTATTCGACATTCGCCATAGTAGGCGACCCCCACGTTTTGTGACAGGCATCTTACTATGTTGTCGATTTCGCAGGAACTGGAATAGGTGATTCCGTCATTGCCACAAACCGGTTCACCATCGTCAGGACAAGGAAGGCGACATGTTCTATCCACTCCTAGAAAGCAAAGAAATAGTTTCGAACTTTCGATCATAGCGTATCGAGAAATATAGTTATGACATCCGCAATAATTCGGAGGGGTGCGGAAAATGTGGCTTTGATTTGCTTTTGTGCAACACTGAAAAGGAAAATATTCGTTATTCTTATATATTTGTATTCTACGTTCATTAAGCTTTCCATTGTTATAAAGTTGTATTTTCATCGGATAGGGTCTTTAAAATGAAAAGAATAGTATAAAAATCTCGAAAAATGATCATACTACATGTAGCACTTGACCTTTACCCCGCTAACTCTCTACCGCCACTTCTGTTCCCCTCCATCGATCAATCCTATCTATTCATAAATCAGGGTCGGTGTACATGGAGAAGAAAAAGAAGAATTGGCATGAACTTCGGAGAAAGCTGAGATCAGCGATTCTCTGTCATTGCTTCAAAAAAAAAAGACGAAGTGTCTACACTTTCCATGTGTTCAACCCCATGGTTCGATGAGTGTATTATTCTCATGACGCGTCTTGATGGTTTGAAGAATCGGCGGGACGTGTAACTTTCTTCACCTTCATAATATTGTACAATCCCAACCCAATTACGATGTTCCCCGTCCTTCTAATACCTTTTCCCTTGGCTCATAACTATTTATCTTCATCAGCTAGCTTTGTTTCTTCTTTGATATATTGATTTGCCGATCATCAGTAAAGTTGATACTACTATAATATTACTATTTCTACTACTAGTATTACTACTATAATAACAATGATAATGATAATAATACAAACAATAATTAAAAACAAAAAGATAATATCCGTGAGCAGAAGGGACAGCTTACTAATTAGCGATTTAGCGATTTAGCGATACCTTGAGCGATTATATCAAGAGGGAGTTCGAGCTTGATAAATGTGCCAAACATCTTTCAAGAGAGGGAGACTCACACACACTACAGACCTGGAGCTTGACATCATTAGAAAATAAAAACTTCTGAAATGGTATAAACGCTATCCTCGAACAGTAAAATGAAACTGTAACTTCACCTGGGTGGAGAGTGGCAAGTGTAGAGTAATGTTTTGTTAAATGACATTAGTGCTGCGGCGGGACTCGAACCGCGAACCATGTGACCTAAAGTCCGGTGATGTATCCACTATATAGACAACCACACCTCTACCACTTTGTTTGCATACATAATTTCTACCTGATTGTTCTTTTTAATCCTAAACTTAACGGGCTGGAAATTGAAAAACCATATTGAAAAGAAGAATATAATTATCTTACCATCGCCGGTTCTCCCATAGCAAGGTATCTCGGTACATAAGACAGCGCTGCCGGTTAATGATGTGATAGTGAGTGTAAATGGTGGGCGAGGGTTATCTCCCTGGGAGAACTCTACGCACAGGTACAGAAAGTCACTACATCCTACCTGTATGGTGGAACAGACAATGGTTATCTAATTATCTAATTGTTATTGTTTTTGTTTTTGTATATCTTGATATCTCTTTAAAAAAAAGTCACATTAAATGGGAAAGAACTCATATCGTACGGCATATATTGACGAAAATTTGAATTTGAATATTTTTTTCCTCTCTCTCTCTTACAATCTATCATCATATAAATTGGCTTTTTCCTAAATCCAAACATTAAGAGGGCATTGGTCTTACTTGGTAGTTGAAATACGAATTTGGAAAGCTATTAATTAGTGGGAGGGTGTAAGATGAGTCAACTTCTTTTGGTTCAACCCCCTTCTATTCCTTCTCTCTCTCCCTCTCTCTCTCTCTCTCTCGCTCTCACTCTCACTCTGTTTGTTTTTTCTGTCTAGTGCTTTTTTTTCGCCATATTTTAAGGGGGGCTATGAGCTCCACACTTCCTCCCGTAAATACTGCCACTGATTCAAGAATGAAACTGAAGCAGACACTTACCTCATTCAAATCATACACTGTTTGGAGGTTGGTGAAATAATGCGGTCGTCCAGTACGTACTTTCAAGGAAGCTTCCTCGTCGCTCAGTAACTGCTGTACATACGGTCCAGCTCGATCACCAAACCCGTCTTCAAACTGACTCCGATACAGACCAGCCTTCCATAAACCTACCAGACATGTAGAAATGTTCAATACATGAGCAAGACGGCAGACACATTCTCTCACCATTATCCACAAACTATAGGGTAAACTAGCAAAACAAAAAATATAATTATATATCTCTCTCTCTCTTTAAATAAAGCAGAACTTATTTGGGCAAAAACAGTTTTTGGTTACCAAATTAGATTTTTAATTTGTTTTGTTTTGTTGTTGGTGCTGTTTCTTTATTTATTTATTTATTAATTGCCTAAAACTGATCATCCGCAGATCCAGGCAACAAACTTAAACGTGCATGATATAATTATAATTCGGCCAGAGAAAGCACGAGTCTGCACCTACTGGGTCCACGAGCTAGCTTTTGCAGGTAACCATGTTATGAAAAGGTACAATATACATGGTGAAAATACCTTTGCCTAAAATTGTAAAGCTTGCTTCGTTTCTTCTTTTTAATGTTTCGAATCAAACTGTTATCAAAATAAAACTAATGGTTTAATACTGATAATCAGTATACTTATTGTAGAGGTTTATGGCCTCCATTCGTCTCTTTTCGGATAAGTTACATTTATTTTTTAGTATATTTTTTTAATAGATAAGCAATGAACAAAATTGCTACTAACGTTCACTTTCGAAAAATCAACTTAAAGAAATTTAAATAGCCTTGTGCGTCACCCATAGAAATGTGCGAAAATGATAATGACATATAACGAAATCCGAAAATGCGTTCTATGGGACATACAATAGGGTATTTCAATTGCCCTTGATAGTTGATTTTTCGAAAGAAATATTGCGATCATATTAATGGACGTTCATATAATACCTCGTCCTTGGATGGTATCGCCCAACCTGGATGTCTGGAACGTGACATTGATGGATATGTTGGGATGGTAGTAGCCGAGATGTTGTCTGGCCGCAATTTTCCAGGAGATCGCCTCCAAGATCACATGTTTTTGAGCCCGCCGAGATCGGTGGTGGGCAACTGTTGGTTGACGTCATATGATGTGATATGAGGGTCGTTGAGGAGGACCATGAAGATGATGGTGATGGATGAGATGGAGTGACAAGTTGGAGGAAGAAATGGGAAGGAGAAGGAAGGGTGGTGTTGGTGATGATGATGATGATGATGATGATAATGATGAAGATGATGATGATGATGATGGTGGTGGTGGTGGTGGTTGTGGTGGTGTTGGTGGTGGTGGTGGTGGTGGTGATGATGATGAAAATGAAAATGGGAGAAAAAAGTATGTTCGATAATAATACTTTGTATCAAACATTTACAGATTCTTTCTAACTTATGTGCTCATATATCATGCGGTGCTGAACCGGTTAATCCATGGTGGTATATAATGTTAATTGTATTAACAACTCCATTGAGCTGCATGTCTTCTAGGAAAAGTCTGTAATTCGAAGTCATAACAGTATTATATATCCACGTTTTTATATATTCGTTTTAAATAAATCACGTTTATTACAAAGAGATGATATCCACGTTATTTTAAAATTAAATGAATTCGGTAATAAACATCTAACGAAAATGAAACATGAAAGGAGAGTGTACGTGTTTTGTTTTCTTCCCCAAAATGAAAATGAAAACCATATTGTTCAATACAAATTCTAGTTAGTGCAAACAATAAAATGGAGATATTGTGCAAAAAGTCAATTGAAATGAATGGCTGGAGTATGCAGCAAACGAAAAATGATATAGCTATATCAGTTTAACACAAACTTAGAATGAAATTTATTATCTTTAAAGAAAATTAATGACAAATATGTAAAAGAATCCAAGGGAATGATGATATCAAGTGTAAAGTATAATGAAATGAAATTAATAAGTACTTTCAATACTTTACCTCTCCTTCTATTTTCGAGGGGGAAAAATCACGACGATATTCGATACATACTTTATTTTGGAGATTGTTCTTACGAGCAAAGGTTACACTGCCGGTTAATGCATAATTAAGTTCATATTTATAAATTCTTACCCACAATAGGTCACATATTCAAAAGTCAGCTAGTTACTGCAATTCCTCCGCAAGATACTATATACATCGCGATGACAATGAAACGCCTACGTATAGGATCTTTGACGAGGCAGCTGTACACAATTTGTTCCAACATGGCACGTTCCAATTGGCTACATCTCTTTCAGGATTACGCCCCCAAAAATCTTTACCTCGATCGGTCATCGATGGCGCTCATTTTGGCGCAATCACCAATAATTTCATTTAAGTAATAATTTTAAAGTCTGATAGACAAGAAGAGTCGATTGCATTCAACCAATCTCCAGTAGAAACAAGCTTTCACGAAAGTGACAAAAATGGCTGCTGCACATCAGAAATTCTCTTCTTTTTTTCTTCATGAGCTTTCGCTGACTAAGAATTTAGCATTAACCTTGCATTATGAGAGGGCGGGAATATTATGATTCTAGAAACTTTTATTTCCCTCCTCATCCTTGTATAACTTGCTGCAGCTGCGTCTGAAAAGACAGCAGTTGGTTGGGACCTCCACAGACAACAGAAAGGCAGGGTAAATTGATACAGAGATGTAGACATACATGGGAAAATTATTGAGAGAAAGAAAGATACGGATAGAGAGAGGTGGGGAGAGAGACACAGAGAGAGAGAGAGACTGAGATAAAGAGAGAGAGAGAGAGAGAGAGAGAGAGAGAGAGCAAAAGAGAGAGAGAGAGAGAGCAAAAGAGAGAAAGAAATTAAAGAGAGAGATTAAGCTAGCGAGGGAGAATGATAGGAGAGACTGAGAAAGGGGGATTAGAGAAAGAAAATTAACAGGAGAGACAGACATGTAGATATTCACACAGAGAGACAGATAGACAGACAGGCAGAGAGACAGAACGAAAGAAAGAGAGAGAGAGGTGGATACGACTGGGTGGATGAAATTGAATTTTCATCACAGCCATTCTGCATGACCCTTTTCCTTGGCCTTAGATTTGTTAGCATTAAAAAGCCACCGGTTCACCATATGCTGCCAAATCCTACTTTTTCCTTTCATTTTCGTTTTTTTTCTTTCTTCTATTGGGGGGGGGGGGGGGGGAGGGGCTCCCTTTCATTCCAAAAAAGGTCACCTTGTTTGTTTTCCCAAACGGCAACGCTTCAAATGATTCTGCATCAGTATCATTGTCTTTGTAGACACTAACCAAATAATATTCATGAACTAATTCCTGGTGTCATGATGATTTGTGGGCCAAAACAATTTGTTGAAGGGTGATTTAAACTGTTGGTCATTGTGAGAATTCTTATTACATTATTTGATTATTTTGATAATGTAAGATATAACTTTTTAGTATTCTGTGAAACGATTATTATATGTAAGTTTCTTTATATTTAGGCCAATATCATTTCATGTACATATCATGATTATATAAAAATATCGGGTCTTTCGTCTTACAATAAATAAAGGGTCTGAATGTCTTTGTCGATTTTAACAAATTTATCTCTATCTGAAGTCTATTCTCAGCTAGTAGGCATAATCTCTAGCATTGGGGCAGAGGGAGGAATCTTCTTCGTTTTACCCGCATGTCTGCGTCTATTAGGCCTATATTGTAAACGTTTTTTTTTAAACCCGTCTGTATTACTTTGGCCAGTATGATTAGACCTACCTGTAAGGTCACTGACAGGTGGTTATATTATCAAATCAGCTCTCAATTAACATAAGAAAAAGGGGATCATGGGGCACCAACAGGCACCGACTGGGCATTGTTTGCTATAAAGAGGGCGCAAGTAGCTATAAGTAGTGCAGCGGGGCTTTACATCTTGTTTTTGTGCAAGTTCCATATGCGTTGTATACGTTCATAATTATATTCATTGCATTACGTATATAGTCTCACTTGGAATGGCTCAAGGCGAAGCAGAATAATTGGTATAGGGTGTAGCCGGATGGGAGGGGGAAAGTGCTTATTGGTCGAGATCCTGCTCTGACGTCATTGGTTCTTATAATAATCCTAAAAGTAAATTATATGATTAGTTATAGGGTCAGGTTTCGACAGATTTCGACAACAACTTTAAAAACAAACATTTCCGAAATAATTGAGACTATTTCCTTCCAACTCCCTTCCATTTCCCAGACACTGCCAAAAAAACATGTCAAGATTGACTTACCAACAATACCATCTGTCCTGCATCAGCACGTATGGCTCGTCTGAAAACTGCGATTGCCATCTACATCCTCCAAAGGTGTGAGGCATCTGCCATCGGAGGGTTTGCAGGCGACTTCAAGTCAACAATATCATCACATTCGAACAAAGTTGTGCCAACGGATGACTCGCCATCAATTAAAGGGTTTGCATGCAACTTCAAGTCGACAATATCGTCATCAAATTCGAACAAAGTTGTGCTAACGGATGACTCGCAATTTTGTTAAATCAATACAACAAACATATATCGTTTTGGCTTGCTCCCTCGGGTTTGCAATTGCTATCCACGGGGAACTAATGATCCACCATCTTGGGGGAGCTAGCCGGTGTGCAGGGTGCTGACGATGGCACCGCCCTAGTCAAAATGGGCTCTGGAAAAATATATTTTTTTCCTATTTTTCACTATTTATTTCCTATTTTTATGTGAATGTACCCTATTTAAACACTATTTTTTATTAAAAATAGATTAAAAATAACATATGACAGCCTATTTTTTTTCTATTTCTAGGAATTGGTGGTTTGATAACTATTTTTTACCTATTTCTTACTATTTTTTCCCTATTCTCTTCGACTTAGATTTTTTGTCACCAGATTTCGTCCTATTTTTTCACTATGTTTTTGGACTTTGATTTTTCTCTGCCATTTTCTTCCTATTTTTTTACTATGTTTCTGGACTTAGATTTTTCTTACCCATTTTCTTCCTATTTTGTTACTATGTTTTTGTACTTAGATTTTTCTCTGCCATTTTCTTCCTATTTTGTTACTATGTTTTTGTACTTAGGTTTTTCTCTGGCATTTTTTTACTATGTTTTTGGACTTTGATTTTTCTCTGCCATTTTCTTCCTATTTTTTTACTATGTTTCTGGACTTAGATTTTTCTTACCCATTTTCTTCCTATTTTTTTACTATGTTTTTGTACTTAGATTTTTCTCTGCCATTTTCTTCCTATTTTGTTACTATGTTTTTGTACTTAGATTTTTCTCTGGCATTTTCTTCCTATTTTGTTACTATGTTTTTGTACTTAGATTTTTCTCTGGCATTTTCTTCCTATTTTTGTACTATGTTTTTGGACTTTGATTTTTCTCTGCCATTTTCTTCCTATTTGTTTACTATGTTTCTGGACTTTGATTTTTCTCTGCCATTTTCTTCCTATTTTTTTACTATGTTTCTGGACTTAGATTTTTCTTACCCATTTTCTTCCTATTTTGTTGCTATGTTTTTGTACTTAGATTTTTCTCTGCCATTTTCTTCCTATTTTGTTACTATGTTTTTGTACTTAGGTTTTTCTCTGGCATTTTTTTACTATGTTTTTGGACTTTGATTTTTCTCTGCCATTTTCTTCCTATTTTTTTACTATGTTTCTGGACTTAGATTTTTCTTACCCATTTTCTTCCTATTTTTTTACTATGTTTTTGTACTTAGATTTTTCTCTGCCATTTTCTTCCTATTTTGTTACTATGTTTTTGTACTTAGATTTTTCTCTGGCATTTTCTTCCTATTTTGTTACTATGTTTTTGTACTTAGATTTTTCTCTGGCATTTTCTTCCTATTTTTGTACTATGTTTTTGGACTTTGATTTTTCTCTGCCATTTTCTTCCTATTTGTTTACTATGTTTCTGGACTTAGATTTTTCTTACCCATTTTCTTCCCATTTTTGTACTATGTTTTTGGACTTAGATTTTTCTCTGCCATTTTCTTCCTATTTTGTTACTATGTTTTTGGACTTAGATTTTTCTCTGCCATTTTCGTCCTATTTTTTTACTATGTTTCTGGACTTAGATTTTTCTTACCCATTTTCTTCCTATTTTTTTACTATGTTTTTGGACTTAGATTTTTCTTACCCATTTTCTTCCTATTTTTTTACTATGTTTTTGGACTTAGATTTTTCTCTGCCATTTTCTTCCTATTTTTTTACTATGTTTTTGTACTTAGACTTTTCTCTGCCATTTTCTTCCTATTTTTTTACTATGTTTTTGTACTTAGACTTTCCTCTGCCATTTTCTTTCTATTTTTTCACTGTTTTTGGACTTAGATTTTTCTCTGCCATTTTCTTCCTATTTTTTCACTATGTTTCTGGACTTAATTTTTTTAATCACCATTTTTTGTTTTATATTTTGTTTACTATGTTCACAGACTTAATGGATTTTGTCACCTTTTTGCTTTTAATATAGGCCGATATTTGATTTTTAAGGTTGTTGAAACTTAGTTAAATTTTATAAATATATATTTGCACAATTCAAAACATATTTCACAATATAACTATAATGTAACAAAAACAAATTGTGATATTTCGTCTTTTAAAATGAAAAAAATAGATTCAAAGATGATTTGGACAAATTACTGGCCCTCCTCAGAACTCAACTCTCCCTTTAAGGGAGCATAATTATATCGTAGGCTTGTGAACATTTTAAGGGAGCATAAATATATCGTATAGGCCTGTGAACATTTAATCAAGAATTAAGAATGTTTTAATTTTATCTTTAAATTAAATGACTATCGATTTTGAATATTTCAAGTAAAAAAGTATGTAATTAGCAAAATAATTAGCTTACTACTATAGTGTTCTAGTGACTAGAACTTATCCAATTGGATGGAATTGTAACAATTTTCCCCATAATAAATACAAAGGTGAAAGGGTGTATTAATTCTTCACAAATGTTAAATCATAATGAAAGACAACTACATGTGTGCTGCCATCTAGTGGTAGAAAGCGAATAGGCCAACCGGTAGTTTATTTTCAAATTCAAATCTTCACTCAGACTCTGTGATGATCAGCTCGACGGCGCATATTTCAATCATTACTTTGCCATTTCGCCAGATTTGTCTTCCTGTAAAACCCACAGTATGGGAAATAAGGGGTAGATTTACACCAGGAAAGGAGAATTTCAAGAGTAATTCCAGAGCAACAATTGAAAGAACAAAATGAAAGGATCGAATTTTATTACCAAGATTACAGTCCCACACAAGCACTCTTGTGTTGGAGAAATACGACCAACTAGCTTTGCACTGCACTGGACTGCTACTGGAGCTACTTTAAAGATCTTCATTTTGTCCAGAAGGTGAGTAATAAAATTACACACAATTCAATACGAAATTGAGTTTGCTTTCTGTACAAATTAGGAAATTGCTTAAGTAAATCTTGATTTTGTAAATTTATTTGGTTCATGAAAAAATCCAAACCATCATCAATCACAGTTGATGAAGATCGCAGATTATATTCCCTAGTACTGGACTTGCATCTATGACAGTATGTCTACATAATTTCTATAGTCACCTATATATCTGCGTATACGTAAGGCTTTTCATTGGAAGTGAAGTAGTGAACAATCAAACATGATGAATCTAATCAAATTAGCGTATTAATAGGTCTAACTTTTGTTCTCGTTCACAAATATATTTGAGCAAATTAACGCAGTGCAGTGTAGGCCTAGGCTAGATTCCGCCACATGCGCATGCTGGTTGCATGGTAGTTGGTAAGACATGTGAACGCATGTGGCAATATAGCATCTCCATTGAACACATGACACAGGATCTGCACTCGTTTTGAATGAATTGCAATTCTTTACACTTTTTACAGCCAGGTAGAAATTTCATAAGCCAATAAATCATACGTGCAAGATTTTCTTGCATATTTGTAACAGAAATTGAATGGCAAAGTTAATTCTTAGAAGCCGTACATTTGTATGTCACACAGATCTACACTGTAGTCTATATGTGTGTCATGATTTTTTTTCCATCACAATCCCGCATTCAATTGGCTGTGCAGATCCTGCATGCACATGTAGGTGTATTGCAATGCATGTAGTGATAGGTCCGGTGACCATATAGTTGCAAAGTATAGCTCATCATTCAATCATCATCATTCATACATGTAAGTAGTCAGTCAGGCATCTATCATGTCATGAATTTGTGAAGGATGCAAGTAATTGTAGTTCTTACATGAATTTTATTTGTACAGTCAGTGTATTTCACGTTCAACTCTTAAATTTTCCTAGTTTTGATTTGAAAGCGTAATAGAATACTACAACCTGCTTATTTTCTTTTACTTATTATTTTTTCTTCTTCAGGGTATCTTAGCTTCCGCTGCTGGAAAGGCATCAACTTGGACTGTGTGGCACTGGCACCCTTGTCTTCTAGTGTACATGTACATACAGTCTTAATTTGTTAGACTGAACTGTCCAACACACATCAAGGAAATGCAAGACATGGGTGAAAGTACGAGACCCATACATGGTTAATGACTTATTTTTCATCTGTAATTAATGGAAAGCATTTCAAAATGATGCCAATAATGCCGTCCAACAAACATTCAGCAAGTACTTCCAGGTTGCCTCGCCCTGCCACAATCAAACGTGTGTTCGCGGTCGGAATGAATCTGAGACATAAATCTTTGATACACAGCTTAATTTTTACCAAGGCAATCTCAACGAACACAAATTGAATTACCTCACGGCGTAATTAAATATATCTGCGTATGAATAGTTTGTATAACTTTGTTTCACTACACTCTTTGCCATGACAGCTCATTGACACTTGCTGGTACACATGTACTATGTAGTTGATGCCAGTATTATGTAACACTTTATAGATGTGTATTCAGTAATAAAGCTTTGTCTTAGTATTCATTTAAAGTTTTTAAAGACATCTGAAGACTATTCATGTTTGACATCCTTATGACACTTCACAGATAGACCAAGTTGCCAGTGCTATTAACACTTTTTACATTGTTATAGATGTGAACTATACCTTTGCCTTCACATGTTTTCATTTATAGACATTTTTAAAGATTTTGTTTAGACTGTTATGACCTATCATTGAAACTTGCCAGCTAGCCTTGCTACTGGTATCATGTAACACTTTATAGTCATGTATAAGCTGTTCAATACTGGTTCACATACTGTATATATGCTAGTATTTTATTAGCCACAAATGTGAAAATTCATTTTTTTTTTAAATTCTAATATCTTACATTCAGATTAGATTTACATTATAATAGTTTCGTTTACACAACTAATACATATATGCAAGAAATCTGCCAGCTTTTAAGACTTTCCATCTATTGAGGTTTTTGTTTAAGCTGATCAATATTGGTTCACATATATCTGCCAGTTTTACAAGTATTTTATTCGCAAAAAATATATATGTATATTATAAATTATTATTATTATTATTATTATTATTATTATTATTATTTTTTTTTTTTTTTTGGGGGGGGGGGAATATCTTTCTTACTTTCAGATTAGATTTACAATATATTAGTATAAACCAGGCCAATCGATTGCTAGCGTTGCACATTCCTTATATTGAGGTATTCATGTGAACCAATATTGGTTCACATTTATCTGCAAATTTGACCAGTGATTAGCAAACGATTTAAGGAAGAAAAAAAACTTTTATTTTCCTTTCTTGTGTTTTTGTCTTACATTTAGACCTACAAATTAGGACTACATTTGCATGATATCATTTAAAAGACTGGTATATGAATATATGCCAATCAGTTTGCCAGCCAGCATTTAGACAGAGATATATTTACGGTATTCATGCATATAGTTACCAGCTGATACATGTACCGGTATTACCTTTGAATCCAAAATTCTCTAAATAAAATGCTTGCAAAGTTTTGTTAGTTATCTTAGTACTGGTATGTATGATTTAGAAGTTTTGTAGGCTTCTTGTTTGTTTGGCGCTCTATTCACCAAAGGATGTACATGTACTTTGCATTTGATATTTGTACGTAATATTAAAGTGTTCAAACATTTCAAACTGAAATCAAAATTTGTATGCATTTCATTTATCTGTACTGTACATCTGGCAGCAGAAAATTTATATTCCCATTTGTTTATATTTTTTACTAGGGTAGGGAATATAGGGGACAGTACAGCAATCATTTATCATCAAATCAAATCAAATCAAATGATAGCAACTTTTTTTTTTAAAGCTCTTAAATATATTTGGTTTGTAGTTCTAAATAAGAAATATGTTTGAAATATATTCGTTATTTCCTCTTGCTATCCTTTGTTCATTCTTCTCCCTATTAAAAAATAAATACAAAAATATATTTTTTCACTATTTTTCTTGTCCCCCAAAAACATATTTTAAATAGAATAGATTAGGAATAAAAAAATTATGTTTTATTTTTTGTTCCAAATCTATGCTATTTGAAATATATTTTTTTACGGACGAGAAAAATAGGAAATACATATATTTCAAAACTATTTGTGGCGTTTATTTTTTTCCTATTTTTTGTTCCAAAACTATGTCTTTTAAATAGCTTTTTTGGGGACGAGAAAAATAGGAAAAAAATATATTTCAAAACTATTTATGGCTTTTATTTTTTTCCTATTTTTTGTTCCAAAACTATGCCTTTTAAATAGCTTTTTTTTAGGGACGAGAAAAATAGGAAATAAATATATTTCAAAACTATTTATGGCTTTTATTTTTTTCCTATTTTTTGTTCCAAAACTATGCCTTTTAAATAGCTTTTTGGGGGACGAGAAAAATAGGAAAAAAATATATTTCAAAACTATTTATGGCTTTTATTTTTTTCCTATTTTTTGTTCCAAAACTATGCCTTTTAAATAGCTTTTTTTTAGGGACGAGAAAAATAGGAAATAAATATATTTCAAAACTATTTATGGCTTTTATTTTTTTCCTATTTTTTGTTCCAAAACTATGCCTTTTAAATAGCTTTTTTGGGGACGAGAAAAATAGGAAAAAAATATATTTTTGTATTTATTTTTTCCCTATTTTTTTTCTATTTTTTTGCTATTTATTTTTTACTAGGGCGCGGGTTGTTGTTATGATAGAGTACCTATAGGTAAATCCCAAGAGACAAAGGTCAGGGGAAACAACGACCCGTTGCGGGATCAGCAAGGGAAAAATGTTATATATTATGTATGTCGTTTCCTGTTTGGAGCATCAAGTTGAGACTCTCTCTCTCTCTCTCTCTCTCTCTCTATCTATCTCTTTCTCTCCAAGCCCTCTCTCTCAATCCCTCTTTCTTTCTTTTTGTTTCTTCTTCTTCTTCTTTCATCATGCCTTCCCTCCGATCCCTCCAAGCCTCCCTACCCTTCCCTCCTTCCACACGTTCCTCTAATTCCCTTCTCCCTCTACCCCCCCCCCCCTCCCCCCCCCCCACCCCCTCAGTGTTATTTAGGGTACGCGTATGCTTGTTCCCTCCCTTTGAAAGGACCCCCTATCTCGGGGCTGCCAACATTTCTGAACCCCCCTTTCGCGGGCTTTTCTTGCCATGGAGACCCCCCTAAATCCGGAACACTGCTCAATGTACCTCCTATCGATGATATTCAAGATATTTTATAACCCCTATTTAAATTTTCAGTAGTCCAAAGAAAGAGAGAAAAAAAACACACTCTTTTTAAATTTCTCTGGAAACTAAAGAGAGAGTGAAAAAAAATACCCGCTTTTTAAAGAAATCTCCGGGTGAAAATAAAATACCCCCCCCCCCCCCCCACACCTTATTTAATTACAATTCTTGGACCGGACCCCTTTACCGGAGATTTTGGGGACTAGAATGCGGTCCCTCCGACCCCGGAATGCGGGGGGGGGGGGGGGGGCTCTATCTCTGTTCTATCTCTGTGTCCCTTTTGTATTGCATTTTGTTACAAACAGAATGCAGTTCTCCTCCCACTGCTCAAAATCAAGAGAGAAAGTTATTCAAAGAAATCTTATTATATTTCAACCTCATGTACGTTTCAGGATATAGTACTAATATTTGTGAAACATTTGGTTGGTAATCGGTAGAGGGAGACAAAGCATTTCTTTCAAATTTCAGACTTGACTACCCTCATGGCGCGGCATTCGTTACCGATATCGATGAGTTAAAGCAATCACCACAAAGCTTAGAGATTTGGAAGGAAAAGAAATATGTATGCTGTTGATTCCTTTATGGTGTTTTTATCATTCTCCAATGCCTAACTTTGTACTCTACTCTTGAAAAAGAGGAAAATTGGATACCTTGTCAAAGAAATAATAACGTCGCTTAATATGTGAAAGATGGATAGATTATGAACTCAAAATCTTGACAAAGAGGTGCGTTGTCATAATTGACATTATATTATTTACGAATTCAAAAATTATCTCCAAGTGCCATAGTTTCTTTTAACTTTCCATTTCTGGATTCGGGCATTTTTGTATCACCTCTCTACATCACGTTTCTAGCGACACCTGTGATGTTAATATGAGAGGTTCAAAGGTCATGGCTAAGAAGGATACCTGGTGCGGACCAACCTCCCGCGTCTTAGAAGCAATACACCGTTTGAGTGGCGTAGCCAGCCGGCCCAGCCATTGAGGGGGGGGGGGGGGGGGCTTGTATCATAGGGGGTGGACCTACCCAGGAAACAAAAGATGATAGAACAAGACCCTGGTTGCCTTCTCCTCTTTCCTTTTTTTTTTCTTTCTCTTTTTTCTCTCTCTCGCTCTCTTTTAACTCCTCTTTTTAACTTAGGGGCACTTGCACAGAAGCCCCTTTATATAGCTACCCCACTGATCGTATGAATTGTCTTCACAACAAAGGTTGCTTGACACAAGTCTCAAGCTCTTCCCACTCTTTGCCGTGTGGGAACATAAGGCGTTGTCTATTCCTGTCCGTATTTAAAGGGTTTATCAACTTATAGAAGACTTTCTCTTGCCTTTCCTTTCACCAGAAAATTTAACCTCCTACCAGATGACCAAGTTTTGAAACTTTCGAGTATTTTCTCTGCAAAGGAATTTCAAGTTAGTAGACTTTAATTTTAGACTGTAAAAAGAAATTATAATCATAACAGCACAGTTAAATGATAAAGATATGGACACAAAGAAAAGGGGAGCATGAAGTATAAAGCAGGAAAAACATAACTGAGCATTCATGTATTATGTGAATTAGGACTGTAATTTTTATACATGGGATGGGTTAGGACAATAATGGGAACAAATATATCAAGCAAAGGAAGATGCAACAGAGGATGGGATTTGACAAAACGATTTCATCTCTCATCGCAACCACTATCATCAACACCACCACAACAACAACAATCATCATCATCACCCCACCACCACCTACACCACCACCATCACCATACCGCAACCACCAAGACCATCATCACACACTTCTAGTATTCTATTAACTTATCATAAGTATTTTTTAAAAAATATTTAAAAAATATCATCACCACCAACACCACCATTGCCACCGTCATCATCAGTAGGCATACAACGTACGGCCATCATCATCATCATCATCATCATCATCATCATCATCATCATCATCATCGTCATCATCATGATCACCACGACCATAATCATTAGTTCACCTTTTTTTTATTACGATTACCATGCCCCCCTATCATCACCATTGTCATCAACGAAATCAACATGAGCATCAGACATCCGTTTAATTACTGTTATCATTCTCATCACTATCACTACCACCATCATCATCATCACCACCTTCGTCATCACCTGCCCATTCCCTTGTATAACTAGTTCCACCCTCCACTACCTACAATCTCTCTCTCTCTCTCTACCACTTGAACATGTTCCTTGTTCCATCCCACTTATTTATTCATATTCTACTTATTTATTCATTTTTCTCTTCACAAAATCATATTCCAAATGTACTATGAATTAAAAATGCATGAACATGTCTTTTAAAAATGCTATTAGTAATTAAGAAGTCTTAAAAACCCATGGATCATAATGTAACTTACACACATATTCATTTATAATTTCATAATTTATCAATAGATATTTCGTGACTTACCTCGCCTTTCTCTCGTCTTTCTTACGCAATCATTCACATCGTCTGTGAATATAACTTGGGAGATATCTAGTCCTGTTTTGCATCGGTACACTTGTAGTCCGCACAAGTTTTTGTAGAATTCTCCGTTTGAGGCACATACGCCTTTCTTCTCCGCCCATGTTTTGCGCCCACACACCGCTGAGATCGAGCAATCTAGATTTTGAAGGAAAAGAATTATTACAAAAAATGCATTGAATGATGTTGATGTTGATAATTTTTAACACTTGATGGTTTTAAAACTTAAATTGTTACATTTATACATCTAATTCTATTTCTATATACAGTGGATTGTTGTTTACGTTATAATGCAATCATTTTCACATGAACTTGTGAAGCAACTTCTTTTTGATAAGCCACATATTATATTCTACATAGTTATGTCATAATTACATGGATACATATTGACAATTTTTCGCTCAGATCTGTAATAAATCAATGAATAAATTAGCTAAAATGTTATGTTACGATTATAATTCTATAACGACAATTTGAAGAAATGTATAAACCTAGTTACATCCGTTGAATATCTATGTTTTAATATGCATCGGTATAAATATGCAACTAAGACATTGTTTTAATTCGCAGCTTGGAATTCACACCTACAACCGAATTGTTGTTTTACATCTTAAATCTTATTTGACTGGACATTATTACCGGGGAATGTTAGCATAGGAATATCTGCTGTCGAAATTTGTTATATATAAAAAAAAAGAAGAAGAAGATATTCCACCTCCCTATTTCTATATCCCACTAAAACGCTCATTCTCTCCACACCCCCTTCCTTTCCCATCTCTCTATTCTCTCCGTTCTCTCTCTCTCTCTCTCTCTCTCTCTCAAACACATCCAACTTTTACCTCGATCATTTTACTCTTTTTTTTCCTACAGGTCCGGATTACTTTACTGTTTTCATGTTGCTTAACCAATTTCAGTTTATCATGTATTTGTGTATCTGTACTTCGTCTTTTCATTCTCGTGTTGACTTGCTTTGGTATTTCCAATACAACTATATTTTGCGCCTTGTAATTTCTTCAAATCTACTTTTCCGTCTTGAACACCGCAAGAAAATGTCAAAGAAGCTGGCCTGAGAAAAATCTAAATGTAATATAGCAATTTCTCTTTCAATTTAAAATTAAAGGGATTATGGTGTAATTCGTTTCAATCAATTTTCTCACTACGCCTATCACCGGTGCAACCAATACACAGCTGACTCGCCAGGGAACCTTAGAAACATTACAAACAATTCTATTTATGATTTGTTGGAAAATCCTATCTGTTTACGCCTACGTCCGTTGTGGACATAATATCAAAACTAATATCGGTTTGGTTTTTTCATGGCGTGTAATGATTCACGTAGGACCATCCATCATGTTTTAAGTCCGCAAAGAATTAGGACTGCTTTCATCCTGCTGCGATCGCAGTGGGACAAGCGGCTTGGATAAGGCTATCCGCTATCATCTTCACGATGCCTGGAAACTAGAACGAATATGGTTTGGCTAGGAAGTATAAGACCAATCACAGCTGATCAACAATGACATACAACATGCTATCCAGGTCATCCTTTACTGTCTTAGGCGAATCCAGGGGGCACAAAAAGGCCGCCCCTCCCCCTATCGTCGGAAGGGCCGTCAGAGATTTTAGTGGTGAAAAACGTTGTGGAAGAGATAATAAGGTTCTGATCATCTGAGACCCTTGCGAGACATTTTTCTGACGAATGTCCAACCGTCAGGAAAACTGTACGCCCCCTTCTTCACCAAGATCGTCAATAGATTTATTTTTTTAATCTGTCTATCGCGAGGGGTATGTTTTCTATTTTTCGCCCCTTAAGATTCAAAATTGCTCATCGTCACATATTGCTTAAATCATTACAACCCTACTCTGAAGAAGAAATGCAAATTTTGTCGTTTTGATTCACTTTATTTAGGGAGCTAATATTATCATTATTGAAGACAGCTTAAGATTGAACATTGAATTAGGGTCTTCAATAGATAGCTGTCAGAAGACAATAAATGAATTAGGCATAAAAAACTCCAATGTGGTAGGAAAAAGTCGTTTTATATGCTATCATTTTATTAGGCATAATTATGATAT
Organism: Strongylocentrotus droebachiensis; assembly: GCA_035222895.1. NCBI lineage: Eukaryota > Metazoa > Echinodermata > Echinoidea > Camarodonta > Strongylocentrotidae > Strongylocentrotus > Strongylocentrotus droebachiensis. The sequence continues at coordinate 211,090 of JAVYIG010001819.1, forward strand.
GTGGATCTATATGGGAAATAATCGGCCGCCTCCTCCCCTTATTGTAACAAAACTCAACATACACACTAATATACACATGGTGTTAGGCTACTCAGATACCATGGATTTTCTTTATTTCTCATCCTGTAGTATATATCCCACTGCATCCACCCTTGACCTGTATTTTCTTCCTCAATTGACTTGAAAATATCGAATTTTGAAAAATAAGTCAACTTTCTGACCTCAAAACAAATATATTTTATTAGATGACCGAGAATAGTAATGACGCTGTTGGAAATCAGGACAGTTCAGTGAAAGACACAGGAATGTCGACTTTACAAACAAACAATCGAGGTTTAAGAGACACAATAACAAGAATCCTGTTTTTACTCGGTTCGGGTCATCTTTGAGAAATGGTTCAAGTTTATAACAGTTTTTAAAATACATATCGATCTTCTTTTTCTTTTCTTTTTACTCCAGTCACAGCGTGAAATTTCAAAAAGGGAGTAGAAAACGCATACAATTCAAAGTCACCAATTCTATTCAATGGTGAACAAAATTTGTATCCTTAAAAGGGATTTTCGAAAACATTGTATTCACTGGGTGGGCTATGATGCCCCCCCCCCCCCCCAAGAGGCGAATGTTTACTTGGAAGACAAATAGAACTGAGCGTGACCCAAATCTATAATTTTTCTCCCCAACCAAAAATCGTCCTCTATAACACTCAGAAATAAAAAAAGGTCAATTTGTGCCACCCAAAACAATTGTCACGATCTTGAATCAAAACTCACAGTGTAACCCAGGGGAATGAAACAGGAGTGCTAAAAAAGAAAAACATAAACAAGTAAATTATGCTGGTACAAGAAATCACATTTCAACCCCATTTCAGGGTGCACGGTTTATAGGTCACCATGGTAAAATAATAGAGCAAAGTTCATCAATTACTTCTCAATTCTGAAGTAGACATATTTTATATGTTGCTCTTTTAATATGAATAGATTCACTTTCTCTTATAGCTCCTATTATGTCTGTAGAATATGACTTATAATCTTCATAAATTGACAAACATCCAAGGCGCTTTCTAGACCGCTGAGGCCGTGTTTACCCAATCGCCTTAACATTTTCCTGTCCAAATAATAAAGGGTGAAGCTGAAATGTCTTTTCAGTCGTTTTCAATCCTTGAACCTCGACAACGGTGCTCTTTTCGTTTGATTGGATAATAAGAGAGCACTTTTCGACCGTAATTGCGTCATTACAACTGTCTAGAAGTCGAACGGGGAAGAATTAAGTACTACACAGATCACATCTAAATATACACTTAAAGATCCTAAATGTCAAATGTATATTAAATCAATGTCGGTATCGTATTCAATTATTTGGCGCTACTCATGCTTTGTAAACCATTGAAAACGTCCGCGTTTAAACAAATTATGTACTATAATTGTGAATGCTAAAATGAAAACACATAAAAGAGCAAAAAAAAATTGAAAAAACATCATAATGAGTAATCAAAGAACTGGATGAACACAAACTAATATTTAAAAAACTTACATCTGTGGAGGTGTTAGTAAAAAAAAAAATCCCTACCAGGTACCTATTGCCTCGTTTTTTGATTGTTTTGAACATTTCAAAACATGCAGTTGACAATAATTTGCTTTATAAACTTGTGACGAGACTTCTTGCCATTTTACAAGTCACCCTCCTCCCATATTCCATGGATCAAGAGTCAACCGACATAGCTCTCTAGAATATTAACCGACCGGTCATTAGAAATGCCAATGACCGGTCATAAGAACTTTCCAACGACCGGTCGCGTATTTAGACAATAAAGTACTAGTACCCGGTCACGTGTAGGCTCCCAACCAATCGTATGTTTAGGATCAATGGCATCATTTTATAGAATTAGACTCTAATCCCATTGCAAAGAAGTCGAGTGATTACACGTCATCGCGTATTCACCATTTAGCAAATGTCATTCATTTATCAGGCAATGTTTATCGAAAATGACTTCTAATTTAATAAGAGAACATGATACCAGTGCGTAATATATTTGTGTTTTACCTTCTTCCTCTCTCATGCAGGCTCTCTATTTATTTCCCTTCCATATATCTGTTTCCCTCCTTCCCTCTCTCTTCATCTTCTCCCGACGTCATCGTCTACTCTGTTCTTTCTAGTTATATTCTCTCCGTCCCTTTTCATTCTCTCTCTCTCTCTCTCTTTGTCTGTCTATCCTACTGATCATCTTGGTATTATTTTTATCCTCAGGGTCTTAATGCAGTAATTGTACAGGCATTCTAAGAATGGATGCAGAGGAGAGGGGCGCTCAAAATTGCGTCGATGTGCTTCCAATGGTAGCCTGGGTAACAGCACACGATGGGTGTATGTGAATCACATTACATACATCGGGCATGTTTTGTGCGCATGTTTCGTCGTACCTAATTATGTTACCAATTTTATCGTTCGGGTCTGTTTCAGCTTGTTCTGTAAACAGTCATGATGCTTTGAAAGGAACATGTTTTAATGTTTTAATGTTTGAATTTATATCATGTAATGTCTGATTTCATATGTATTTATTTGTATTGTAATGTTTTCATCAATTTGTAAAAATTCACACAATTCAGCCTTCGGGCTGCGAGATGATTTTCAATAAAACAAACCATTTATATAAATCCCTAAACTGACGGTTGTTTAATTCATTAATTCAGTAACACATTGACAATAGGGGAGAAATTTATATACTCTTATTGTATTACCTCAATGAATGATGACATTGTTTTTAAAAATTCATAGAATTATTGACCAAAGTGTAACAAATTATTAGCACATTCGTTGGTGGAGCAAATAAATTGGTTTTTGTTAAGTCTGTCATCAGCTTAAGATGAATCTTATCTCAAGGTAAGCAAATATCATGTATAATCACACTAAATCAAATTCTCATCAATCTCAGTATAATTACACTGAGCAGTTAAGACAAAATATCAAATCTAACAAAGATATTGATATAAAATGTATACAAGGAAGATAACATTACTGAATATGGAGTGAGGTGAATTCCTGAAAACAAGCCTTTCCCCGAACAATACACAATGTCTTTACCATATGAGATCTTATCATTTTGAAATTTCAGCAGATTTGTTAAAGCCTGCTCACTTTTCGAGGGACTAGACTACACATTGACTCATGATGAACATTTCCCTGAATTAAAACTTACATTTTGACATTCTTCTCCAAAACTGAGTTCAATTTCCTGAACTCCGTTATCTTTAATCCTTTTAGGTGCATCCGTTATGGTCACACAATAGGTCTAAATGCTTATACACCCTCATGTGGCAGAGAATTTAGGGGTAAATTAGGGTAAAAGGGTATTTTGGGGGCTTTTTTCTGACATACCCGTCCCGATGGAAATTTTTGATAATTTTGTTGTGTTTTGTGATATGCAGTCATACTACTTCCTACTGACAAAGCTTGGTCCATGGCCTATAGATGGGGTGAAATTGGCCCAACTTTGGGGTCTGTTTTTTAAAGACATGTTTTGGTGGGGATTTCTGGATGCTCAACACTTCGTCTTTTGTATTGCAGATAACATTCGGAATAGCTTATAGGAGTCCAATCTTATTGTATGGGTTTGATGTGGCGACTATTTCAATCAGGCTCGTAAAAAACATCTCAAGTTTTGCTTTTGTAGTAATTGTTCACTCTGTCTTTTGAAGAAATTGGAATCATCACCTTCTCATCCTTGTGTTCTTGTCTCCATCCTTCTCTTCCTCACCCTCCCCCGCAACCTTTCCTGTTTCTAATTTTGCTCCTTCTGATACTTTCTTTCTCTTCTTGCAATTACTACCTTGAGGTTTGCAAAACAGTGCCAAAAGAAAATCGAAAACAAAACTGAGCCCCTGATGATTTTTCAAGAACATCTTCATGATGTTGGGTAATTATATCCATGTGCTTCGACATTGACATTGTGACACGGATTATGGGTGGTTTTGTCTCCAGAGACATTCTATCAACTTGACGAGTGGGTAGTTTCTCTGTAACTATATACCAGGGGGTATATAGTGGGATCTTGATCGGGTCAAAGGTGACTGAGCACGTGCATCGCTCCTCTTCGTACGCGTTCCCGCCAGGTAGTAAAGCAATAATCTATTCCACTTCAATCAATCATGATAGGAAATGTTAAATGCATTCAGTTTGATAATGCTTGGTATTTCACCAAAATATAATTCTTGGAAAAAACATCATGATATGCTTATTATTGCCGCTTTAATTGTTAATATCAATCTCTATTCCACATTACATTCCCTGGGCCACACCTCTCCCAATATCTCACTTTCTCTTACTTCATGTCCAAGATTTTAAAGTGCTGTTCACATTTATCAATATAGTGACAGCGAAGTCATTTCTTCTTCTCCTTCGCTTTCTGCTTCATCTTCTTCTCCTTCATCGATGTTTTTTGATCGTCTGTGCTTATGTTCCCACTCGCCAAGTTAAGCAGAAATATGAATTCATCTTATTCATCAATTCAAAGAATCAAAGCAATTTATTCATTACAACCACAACTCAAAACATTTCGTAAAAGATCTTCACAGCATCTGCTGTCTAATTTTTGTCTACTTTGCTAGATGCTTCTCAAAATCTCCCGCCTCCGGAAAAAATGAATGTTCTTGACCTGTTCGCAGTAAGAAGCTCGGCAGATGCCATGGACAATTACTTGTGAGGAGTACGGATCTTGTGCTTGCTAGTCTAGCCTAGCCATTTTAGTTTTATATTCTTTGATCATTCCTATTATTGCGATAAATGAATCCAGTTATTCTCGAAACCTAAGGGCTTCGATTGTTCTTGGAAAATTATCAACGCCCCTTTTTTGTTTCAAGTGTAGTGTGAATCGCTAAAAAAATGCACAAATCTACTGACCTTCCTCGTTCTAGGAAATGAAGGAATAAAGAGCTAATTATTGATTGTACCTATTAAAATATTCCCAAAGTTATTGTAAGACATATTAATATTTTTTGATTGGCCTGAATAATTGCGCTTGCCTATACGGGGAAATCATTTTAATCTCTTATATACTAACAGACTTTGGGATGGGCTATTTTTGTGGTATTATAGCTTTATCTATCATGCTAGAAGAACATTAAAGTACAACTTTGAACTTTGATCACCATTTCCTTTTCAGCATATGCTTGTTCAATTAGCGATTATTTGGATTTTTCGCGTTGTTCAGGTCATTTAGCTGAATAATTAGAGAACTGTATTCAATGAACCGCTTGAATAGTTGAAACCAAAGCAGCAACTGCCTCCATTTCTGATATGATTGTCACCGATCGTGTGTTTTAATTTTGAGAAGAAGTGAACAGGAAGCATTCAGGATTTCCTAATTTTTCATTTGAATAGATTTGTATGTGATTACAACCTGGTGAGGTCAACGTAACTATACCCAATATGTTTTTCTGGTCTCGGGGACAAGATACTCGACATCTTAAAATAACTTCTGGGTATCTTAAATTAAAAAAAGTTTTAAATTTGCCATTGAATTTTAGTTTTGAAATCTATTTTAAAATTAAAGCATTAAAACATTAAAATATATGAATGAAATATAAATAATTCGTCATTTTAATTGTTATCTGAGATCTGTGTATATTGTGTCTCTGTGGGGATAATTTAGATCCTGTAAAACTGCATGGATTCAGTATTGCCACGGGAAAGGGGCTGTCGCGTCTCCGGGCCCCGATCAACTTTCAACTTTCCGTGGGCGGGGGGGGGGGGGGGTGGGGGGGGTGGGGGGGGGGGGGGGGGGTTAAAAAGTTGAACGAGCGAGCGACGCGAGCGAGATAAATTTGGGACGGCGGCGGCAAACAAGGATTAATTTTGAATAAGTATATGCCCATTATTCAATTATGTCTTACAGTAACCAAATATCTCGTCCTGCTGATAGCATGTGAGGTTATGGTTTTCAAAAAGTTGATAGTTTTCAAATTCTCAGAGGGGAAAACGCTGAAAGATCCCGAGCATCCCCACCTCGTTTCCGCAAATGACCAACCAACTTGCTTTGGAACAGCATTCATAAGTAATTTATTTTCTCTGACTTGTTTATCACAAGTCATGAGATTGCTGAGAGGGTTGAATATTGATTAAATTCCAGATTAAGATGTAAACGATCTCGAAAGTAGCCATCAAACTGTCATCGTTGATTCTCAGATAACACATGAACATCCGAATAACAATAATCCCTTTGGGGAAATCCCAAGAACGTTGAAAGACTTGCCATGATTGTCTTGGTGTCAAGGTAGACTTGACTCCAAATCCAAAAAAAAGGAAGAAAACGGAAAGATTTAGCCCAACCCTGGCCTGGCAAGGGTAGCTTCTTCGACCTTTGACCCTTGGCAATGACGATCAAACTCCCCAGACGTTACTTCTACGACCTATGACATGGCAATGATTAAATGATGATCCTAAGTGTATATTCGAATTTGTAAGTACGTGCCGATGATATGTTGTTTCCAAGAGCAAAGTCAAGGGTATTGACCGTCAAATGCCATTTCATAGTCCCACGTTTTGAAAAGAAGTTTCTAAAATGTAGGACGGAAAAAAGAAGCTTCTGTCATAATTTGATATCGTCATCAAACCAGTTTTCAATCATTAAGCACAGCACGAAGAGTTTGGCTTGATTCTTACAGAAATGGAAAGTTCTTTCATATCATCTCCAACTTTCGTTTCTATCTACAAACTATGAAACTGCCCCCCCCCCCCCCCCCCCCCCACCCCTTCGCCTTCGTCTAAAATTCAACCCGGAATATGCGGTTTTTAACACCACTTCTAATCGAGAAATTAAAGACTTGGTCGGTTCCAAATTAAACAAACATTATGCGAGTAAGCGCAGCGACCGAGTGTTTGAAAGTATCTCAACATTTCAGCATTAACGATCATTACTACTTTACCATTGAAGACGTTTAATCAATAATTTTAAGGTAAAAAAAATATTCATGAGAGGAATGCAACTGAGCATTATGTAGTTTTCACATTTCGATCCCTTTTCACCCAACTTTTGAATGCACTTCACTGACCTAGAGGGTGGAATTAAAGTCAAATCACGAAGCAAAATATGCCAGGAAGCATGTGAATGTTTTTTCTCTGTTTTTCCCCTTTATATTTTTTTGTTGTTGTTGCTTCTTTTCTTCTTTTTTTTCTCTTTTTTTTTTTTTTTTTTTTTTTTTGGGGGGGGGGGGGGGTTGTATCCCTTCAAGTGGTATACGGTATACCCCTCTGCCGCCACTTAACTGAATATTATAAATATGATAATATCCACCTTCTTTGTCTTCGTGTCCCCCCTCTTTCTCTCTCTCTCTCTCTCTCTCTCCCTTCTTTTCTTCCCCTCTTTATTTATCCCTCTCCTATATCATGCCTCCTGATCTCTCGCTTTTCTCCTGATCCTTTCTCTCTCTCTCTCTCTCTCTCTCTCTCTCTCTTCTCTCTCTCTCTCTCTAATGTGAACTCATTCCAATTCTAAGTCTGAAATCTTTTTGCAAAAGTTAATATATTTTACTATTCTCCTGTAGATATTACCTTGATGGGAATATTCTCGATATTTGTTATGTCGTTTATAATGAAGTAGGCCTATATTGAACTTTAAACTAGGGTTATACTAGGGTAAGATTGTGTTCACTATTTATCCAGTTGAAGAATCGGAAAGAGTAAACGGAAAGATCTTTCCTGATATGAAGTAGATTGTGGTCTGAAGTCAGTCGGTAAGTAGTCCAAATTTGTTTTGATTCCAGGCACATTTTGTGAACCACATCCGAATAAAAAATATATAAAAACAGTATAGGGAAACAACTACAAAAGTACAATGTATGATTTTGATTTAGACGAATATGATCATAGACTTTAAGGGATTATTTGTAATGCTTTCTGGATTCTTGTAGCTGAATCGTGATGTAACATTTTAAATGAAAGCTGGATCACCTTTTCCATCCAATTAACACATGCAGCCGTTCTCTTTTGAATTGTGTCCGAAGTTAAAATGAAACGTTAATTTCTTCCGTCATGAACCGTCTTGGGGTGCTACACGTTGTAACAAGTTAAGAAGAATTCAAAGTTGTATGTGATATGGTTTACAGCTTAAATGGCGTGCATAGTTTTTACCCCCCCCCCCCCCTACAAAGATGAAGAAGAAAAACTAAAAATGTCAAAACTATTTCGAACACGAAAAAAACTGCACCAATATCCATAAAATGTTCATAAAGATTATAAAACGATTACCCAAAGTGGCAGTTATTCAATATGCCAGACACAATTATATAAATAATGAACAAAGGGGCACTTTCTGTTGGGGGGGGGGGGGGGGGCTGCCATCCTTTGCCAAAACACCAACTTCCACTCCACATCACTGATTCACCATAAATTATCGCAAAACACAAACTTCAGTTCTAATTTGTTCCTGTCTTTTTAATGATAAATGGCATTTAATCTAGCCACAACGCCGAAGCGCTCCAGCTAAAAGATGTGTCGCTCTTAGCCACTGATGGTGCATTGTTATTTTGTTTTGTTTGTCCGTTTCTTATTTTAGAAACTATGAAACTATCATTATCCATAATCATAGTTTGTTGTTTTAGGTTACTTATCGATTTGTGTTAATTATAACAGCTGTACCCTAGCTGATGCCCGAAAATGAGAGGTATAGATTGGTCTGTAGCTCTATCCGCAACCTAGTCTAATATGCCAAGGGAGGGGGTTTTGGGAATGAGAGCAGCCCTCCCCTCCCTTTTATAAAAATCTGTTGAAATTATTGTAATTTTTTGTAGCCTTCTCAGTAACTTGACACAAAAAGTATAGTCACCGTTTTTGTGATGGGTGGGGGCTTTTTTGTTGGATTTTGTGTGGAACAAGTTGTCATCAAATTTACTCACGACCCCCTCCCCCCCCCCCCCCCCGATCCCCCTCCATCATCCGGTACCCTTGCATATAGTATGTCTACATGTAATGAATACAATATAGGATAAATTCATGAAGTGCGAAATATCGAATAGGTTCGTCGTATAGACATTCAATAAACACCAATATTTAAGAGGAAAATCAAGAAATGTCCCAATAATCAGCTGATAAGAGGACATAAAATAAATGTACTATTATTCCAATGACTAACACTATCACCCGTGTTTCAGCACTATAAATATCTACAAACGCTTGGTTATTGGGCATGGGGTGAGAAAATGACTTAGATAAAATTAATGAGTGAGAAAATTGACTTACCTTTGACGAGATTCGGAACATCGTAGGCGATCACCAGGGTGACACAGGCCAGGCAGACCAGTTGAAATATCAAACAGTCTCCCATCTTTCTTTCTTGTGCAGTCTTATCCACCAACTCATAAACCGAGAGATGGAAGAATGATGATGATGAGGGGACGTTTACTGAAATGTCGCCGTCCCGACCAACAAGGAGAAATATTTATCTCAGCTTGACGCGAGGTTTCGAGTGGCGCCAGCGTGCGCGCGCGCAGGCGATTGCAACACCGTCGTCAATAGGTAGCTAGCTAGGCCTATAGATAACTCTTTGGTCTAAACTCGTCCCTAGGTATGCTGCGGCATGGAGGCAGATTAAAGGGCTTGGTCCGAAGTTGTTCTTGGAAATACGATTGCTCGAGACGCGTGTTTATAACTAGATGATGTTTTGTAATCACCTATAGCATGATCGCAATACTTTCCCCCAAAATCAAACAAAGGCAATTTCAGGCTTGTCCAGTACCTCATGAAACTAGCCAACATTGACACCCAATAGGGTATTGAAATTGTCCTCGACTTGATTTCTCCTTAATTCTTTGTCATCGCATTTCACGCTAATCATAGTCTACTGTTTTATAGTCTTGGAATTACAAGCTCTTTAGAGCTCAAACTAAACTCTTGCCAAGGAGGGGGCATCAAGTTCTTTTTGTGTGTGTCCAAAAAAAAAGGTCTGACAAGCAAGCAGCCCCCTGGATTTGCCAATGTCTGCAGTTGGTGAAACATCTTATTTTGAACATGTTTCCCTGACATATTTACATCTAGTGATATGTTTCAAAAGAGGAAATTATGATAGGGAGATTTACGTTAAACATACACACAATCATTATCTCTTTATACCCCATGCTCTAATCTATCAATCATCCGCTATATTATGCAGGTCTCCAAGTTTCTGCCTCAAGGTTTGACGATTCTTGCAGACACTTTTTCAAAGTGTTTGACCCCCACCCCTTTTTTCTCGGTTGACAAATCATAGCTATACGCCACTGGCCTTACAAAAAATGTATTTATAGTTGAAGTCATTAGCAGAATGTCATTCAACAAATACTTTGTAAAATTAATGTGAATATGATTTTGCTGCAGTTTAATTCATGCCGGCAATTCGCAGCTGATTTTTTTTTTTATATCGACACTGTATCCTCTGGATACAAAGATACAAAAAGTCATGTACTCATGTTGCATTGTTTGGGGGGACGAAATTCTTCGTAAACGATCTTTATGTGTGCTAAATCCCCTTCATGCCTTTCATTTCGTTTCATTTCGTCTTTATTTCACAAACCATGATTAATTTTTTTGTTTAGATATAACGTAATATATATGATATAGATCTGATGATATAGAAGTAAAAAATTGCATACAACAGTGAATTTATGCATTAACAAAATTGGTAAAATAAATAAATATTGGGGGGGGGGGGGGTAAATTAAATTGTGTTCTACAATAGAAATGGTTTGCGGGGCACACATAAAAAGGCATCGAGGCTTTTGGACAAGGTAGCCCATGTAGAAATAAATGATGTTAGATTTTTTTTTAAAGAAAAAAAGAATACTGTTACGGTTGGAGCAGTGCCTTTCGTAAGGCATTGACCCTCGTCATCTCGGCTCTCCTAGGAATATATCTCATTTCTACTTGTGTCTCCCATTACGGTGTCAAGATGTGATTATCTCATTTACTTTAGAAGATGTTCCTGGCAAGGGTCCCAGTTAATGATGATCTCTCACACTGACGTTTGTTTTCATCCTTTTCTCCAGAGTTGATTGAGATGAAATCATGATACCTCAGTCACAACGCAAACTGACTCCACACCGACTCGTCCAAACCAACCGGTCCTTTGCCTAGTCGGGTGTCGTAATTTGTATGTTCAGTCGATCAGGGCCCCCTTTCACAAAACTTGTCATCAGTGACAGATGACAGTTTTTTTTGTTATAAGCTATTGAATTCTTTGCTTGTGATTGGTTATCAGCGGATTTGTCACTGATTTTTTTTTATTTGTCATTGAAAAAAGGGTTTTGTGAAACGGGTCCCTGGTGTGGGTCTTGTTGGTGTGACCGGGGTATCACGGATGGAAAGCAGCCTCCTGACCACCGGGAAGGCTTCATCAGCATCAGCATCATTGCTTTGGATCACATCCCACACGTTAACACGATGGTGTATCCATGAACAGAGGTGAAGCGTGGATCCAGCCATTGAGGGGGAACTGGTATCATCGACGGGGGGGGGGGGGGGGGGGGGGAGCAGGAGGGGGGTGAGGGTCATACTCCGTGAATGAATGTTAAATTAATGTTAATAAGACCACTGGGTAGATCTTTTATTTTCTCTCTTTCTCTCACTCTCTCTCTCTTGTCAATGTATCACTCTCCCTTACTTTTCTCCTTTTTCTCACTTTTATTTTTAATGTCGACATTCGATTCAGGAGGGAGCATATGGACCCAGTGCCCCCCCCCCCCTCCCCTCCGTAGGTAGGTGGCTACGCCATTATATAAAATTCGATATGATGTGTACCGGTATAATTTCTTCCTGGAAATGCATTGTGCGCTGATAGCGGTGGTAAATGTTAAAGCTATAACGCAATTACTTTAGAAAATACTTCGGAAGCTCATGGGCACGTTCTCAAATGTTTTTCACAGAAACAGAACATAAAAAGAGGATGAGGCTAACAAAGTTAACAGAATTTACATCCGATTGAAAGCAAAAACCTTGCAAGTAAAAAATAAATTATGGGGAAATGGAAAGCGTGAGGAAAATAATTCTACATTTATCATTAAAATGGTCTGTTGTATTTCCATAACATATACGGACAAGCTTGATGGAACACTTACGATGAAACAGAAAACACATAGTTCACGTGTAACTTTTAATTTAAAAAAAATACCTTTTCTTTCTTTACCAATGACTACTTTTCCTTACACACCTATAGTTAAAATGATATTCCCATATTAGGATAAAGTTTGAGACAGTTTCTAAGAATATCAGAAAAGAAGTTCGCATTATCAATCTTGGGGATATGTTCGCAATGCCACATAATTGGCATGTTTGATTAATCCTCCGATAATGGGGCACTGCTTCTTTCAAGCGTTGAAAATAATTTTTAATTTATAGTCAACAAACAAAGATCCTTTCATTATGGTCCTGCATGATGATCAACAAAACAAATATAGTTCTATAAACTAAAAAAGCAAACAAAAAACAAATTGGGCAATTATATTTTCAGTTAGTTGAAGATTATATAGCATGGTTAGTAAATTTAAGAAATGTTAGCAAGCAGAGCGAGCAACCTCTTGTGCAATAACTATTTATTTTATCTATTTTTACCGATTTTACACCAATGTTTTGAGCCTTTTCATGATGGCCTTCGTTTTTTGTTTAATCGGAAAGGTTGTGTTACAAACAAAAGATTCAATAAGGAGCGTGCGGGGACATTGAACTACCAGGCGATGTAAATTCGTGCTATTTATACATTCATGATGAAAATCGCTATACAACTTCAAGTCCTCTGCTTATTTCATTTATAAAATCAAGTTTGGAAGCCGCTGAGACGTAGCTTTATAAATCGAATTTGTTCGACTGAGTCTATACAAAATCAAAACAACATCTAAAAAAAAAAAATCTTCCAAAAGCAGTTATGACTCTCGAAAGTTGTTGACATCCATTGACCTCTGTTCTTAGAGGTCAAGATCTTATAATGGCGGTGATAAATTGAATTTGTTCCTTGACACTGCCGTACAAAAATGCATCGATCAGCCAGAAAGTAGCATGATCCTTCTAATATCATGTACAGGTGCTTTCAATAAATCGACATTGACTTCTGACTGTTGCTTTGGCGACGGGTGTCAATATTTCTTCAATAGAAAGTATATGCATGCAGGGTAGCAAGAATTCTGTTTTTTTAATTTTATTTCCATAATACTTAGCAAAACGATCATTTTCCAAGGTATCCCAGAAATTGCATAGGTGGCAGGTTTATGGTTCAAAGAAGGGAATGCTATTTGAGTGGTTAGATCAGACAAAGCTCAAGCAAGGTTGAGAGGCAGGAACCAAAAAGCTAAATGAAGTGATTTTCGAAGAAAAATGTCCCAAAATGTCCCAAACTTTCCCGAGCAACAGGTGAACCTTTAGCGCATTTGGTTTGAAAAAGTGCCAAATGATGGGTGGGGGGGGGGGGGGGGGGGGGGGGGCTTCAGAGTGTGTTACGTCTACACACAAAAATGGTTCATCTTATTGGTAATAACGAGAAGAAAAAAAATATATACGTTGATATAACTTTGAATGGAGTTCATTGACCATGTATCTCATTCGCTCCTAATTTGATCTAAACAGAATCACTATTTCACCTTTGACACACAAAATGACCCTTCGTCTAAGGACGACCTACAATTACAAAGAGCAAGAGGAGTAGCCCGCCTATTTACCTCCACCCCCTTCTACCCCCCCCCCCCCTTTTCAAATAATTATTCCTCGACTTTTTTATCTTCAACGTTGATGGGGACAGACAAAGTTAGGTATGACGTCTTTCTACTTTTTTTCTTTCTTTTTTTCTCGAGGATTCAAAGTAACGATCAATAATATTACCCCATGTTTTGCTGAGCTCCTTTAGAGGTGCTCAAGTATGTATGTTTTGTTTTCTTCTCTTATCCAATTATCAAACCTGCTGGCATTTGTACAATTTGTTAATGCAAATCAGTACAAGCAGATAAATGAGACGAATTCAATTTCAATTTCATTTTAATCGCTGTAAGCAATGTGAGCGAAATCAGCTCACTCTAAAAACTGAAATGTTAAATCACCATTTAAAAGGGCCGAGGAGTGACCACTCTTTCAAAATGTCAGATTAATACTTTTAACCTGCTAGATTCAACCTTTATAATGTTGGATCCAGCATGTTTAAAGTGTTAATCTATCATTTTGAAAAAGTGGTCACTCCTCGGCCCTTTTAAATGGTGATTTAACATTTTAGTTTTTAGAGTGAAGGAATAAAACCAACAGTGACGTTTATAAAAAATAAAAATAAAACATATCATCATGAACTCATCAAGATTATTGTATAACCGTTATTAAAAAGTTATTGTCTTTCCGTTCTAACATTTTACTTATGTATGGTAAGAAGCGATAAAATATATTTCAATCACATTATAGCCATTACATACGTATTATTTAATATTGTGTTCTCAAATGACCTTTTTCATGCAACCGCTTATTATTATTATCATGTAGTGTTGTAACATGAGTTCATATAATAACAAAAGCCATATTTGCATAGCGCTTAATACTATGTTTCTTACCGTTTTATATGGTAATCATAACATTACCCAAATCATTACTTTCACATGCTAATCCGTTCATGACATTACACACGCCCCATTCCCTAGGGAGTATTTCGACCAGGCGCCATTGAACAAGCTTCATTTTACATAATATCATGATTAAAAAACGACGTCACATCATTCAGCAATGCACATGCAGCTACAATGCATTTTGAGTATCCTTAATAACACAAGAGTATGACTTTCTTTGTTTCTGTCTGGACTAAACGATGCCACTTTTATTTAGGATCACTGTTGAATATAACAGGGGTTTGATATTACATCATCATCATGACTAGCACATACATCTTCATCATGACTAGCACATACATCATCATCATGACTAGCACATACATCATCATCATGACTAGCACATACATCTTCATCATGACTAGCACATACATCTTCATCATGACTAGCACATACATCATCATCATGACTAGCACATACATCATCATCATGACTAGCACATACATCATCATCATGACTAGCACATACATCATCATCATGACTAGCACATACATCATCATCATGACTAGCACATACATCATCATCATGACTAGCACATACATCATCATCATGACTAGCACATACATCATCATCATGACTAGCACATACATCATCATCATGACTAGCACATACATCTTCATCATGACTAGCACATACATCATCATCATGACTAGCACATACATCATCATCATGACTAGCACATACATCTTCATCATGACTAGCACATACATCATCATCGTGACTAGCACATACATCTTCATCATGACTAGCACATACATCATCATCATGACTAGCACATACATCATCATCATGACTAGCACATACATCATCATCATGACTAGCACATACATCTTCATCATGACTAGCACATACATCATCATCATGACTAGCACATACATCATCATCATGACTAGCACATACATCTTCATCATGACTAGCACATACATCATCATCATGACTAGCACATACATCATCATCATGACTAGCACATACATCTTCATCATGACTAGCACATACATCATCATCATGACTAGCACATACATCTTCATCATGACTAGCACATACATCGTCCAGCGTTTTACATCTCGACTGCACGTCGACTCAGACTCAGACTCAGGAAATAAATGACTATCTTTGTTTTTTTGGTCTTGAATAAGCGGCATCACATTTATTTAGGATCACTGTTGAATATAAGATGCGGTTTCGTATCACATCATAATCATGACGGAAACATACATCATAATCATTCAGCAATTCATGACTTGAATTTAGTGGCAAAATCCTTAGTAATAATAACATTCCGCTTTTATATAGTGCTTAATACAATGTCTCTAGATAAGCGCTTTACATATAACACTTGAGTACATGAATTACATCGTTCTGGTCTTGAATGGGCGGCACTACATTCGTTTTGGGTCATGATCATGACTAAAACATATATATCAAATCATCCTGCACTCTACAACTAGACTGTCCTCGCACTGAGTATTCCCAGTAACACATGAATATTGGAAAAGAAGGGCTTACCTCGTTTTGGTCTCGAATAAGCCGCGGCGCCACATTCTTTAGGATCGTTGGTGAACCTGACAGGCCATGGGTCCGTATCATGCTTGCATGCGTGTACTCTCATCGCACATAAACTCTTATAAAATTCTTTATCAGAACCACAAACTCCGCCTGATTTTCGTCGTACTTTGTCATTGCAAACACCTTGATGAGAACAATCTGTAATGAAACATGAAAGTCATTTATTTGTTAATTGTTTGATTCGGTAGATTTGATTTAACTCATAATCATTCTGGTTAGATGAATATGACTGTATACGAAAGGAAAGAATTTTAGTTCAATTAGTTTATAGAATGTGGCTTGATTTGACTCACAAAGATTTTTAAAAACTTTTATAAAACATGAAAAAAATGTTTTCATTTAAATGATTTGATTCGATTTAATTTGATTCACAAACGAACTGATAAGAGCAATCTATAATGGAACACGAAAGGAGATACTTTTTTGTTGGTAAGTTAATTTTATTTATTTGATTTCATTTGATTCACAAAAGCCTAAGTCTTATTCAGTAAAGAGAACAATTTGAGTTTTAACAAAAGAATGAGCTGGCTTATATTTCTTTTTCAATAAAAGTTATGTATTGATAATTGAGCCTATGTGTATTTGAAATCCAATGGAAAATTAAGGCAAATGCCATGCTTCTATAGATTTTTTTTTTTTTTTTTTTTTTTTTTTTTTTTTTTGGGGGGGGGGGGGGGGGTGGGGGAATTCAAAACGTAAAATATCATCTGTTTTTCTTATCATGCATATGATATAGTATAAAAAGTACGAGACCTGAAAACGTGCTGTTATTAGGGACTTTTAGATTTGCGTGGACTGATACGTGTGACGTCCATTCAAGGCAGTGCATTAAAAGGACGTCGATCGTAGCAATCCCCATTGTCTTCGTGGGAATCTAAAAGTCCCTAATGACGAGAGGCGACCGTCCCTCCCTCTTTTATAGTTTATTTATTTATTTATGTCTGATATTTAGACAGGGTGACTCATTACCAATAATGGTGGTCTTCCATGAGGGCCTGTTAAACTTAAGGAGGTACATTATAGTTTAACAAATATATACTGAGTTCAGTTGGTTTGAATTCAGGTAAACGGGTAGGAAAATTCTTTTTTTTCCCGCCTCGTTGGGGTTCAAGTATTTTGTTGGCAGCCGAATTAAAGTTAAAAACTAAATTATTCATATCCTCTCCAAGTTTTGCAATTTTGTTAGTACGTGAAAACATTATTTGTCCCGAATGATGTTTCTTGAGATTGTGACATATTGCAGCTTACATCTAAAAGTATTTAACAAAGGTCAACCTAAGTCCACCTTTGATTCTTGAGTTACGAAAAACGCAAAAAACATCAAATTTACAAGGGGTATGAATAATTTATGTGTTAACTGTATGTTGTGAACTTACCAAAGACAAACAAACAGATTTTCTTCTTTTTTCTGTATAGACATATAATTACTCTAGAAATGACACTGATATCACATATTGCAATAGCAATCGGATTGAAGAATGCGAACGGTCATAATCATCATCATTACTAGTATTATTGTAAGTAGGCAATAATTGAATTAGACTAATGATTTGAAAATAAATTTCACACATACCCTGTGAACATACCATTATATTTTGCTGTGAAAATCCCGCTATCAATACAGTTACAATCATTGCGGTCGTTATAATAGTTTTTTTAAACACTGTGCAAAATCTAAAAGCATTATTCAAAGCCCCAAAAAATAATTCTAGTCACAAATATTATAAGTGATCACAATCCATTAAAATTGAAATTAACTTCCTCGAAAGTCTTAATTGTTCTTTCAACTTATTACTGTTTGACAAGATAACGTCACAAATCATTCTCACAAACTTTTTGTTTTTCTAAATTACTAATTAATTAAATTTCTCACCTTTGTCTAGATAAGGAACCTCGTATGTTACCACGAGGCCAAAACAGGCGAGGAAAGCCAGGTGGAATATCAAACGGCCATCCATCTTAGATGTTGGTTCTACGAAGTATAAAGGCGATTTCGATAAGTAACACTTCAATCCTTTTTTGTTCTGATGAATGTGGAACTTTTACAAAGACCCCCTCCTTCCCTCCCACGCCCCCCCCCTCTCTCTCTCTCTCTCCCCTCTCTCTCTCTCTCTATCCCTCTTCCTCTCAATTTTATGCCTCTCTTATTCTGTCTGTCACTATCTTTTTGTTTATTGTGTTGGATAATCTTATCCACACGTACTCACATTTTCTCTTTTTCCCTTTCTTGTACTCATCTCTAATGTGCAATTTGCATATCATTAACCCCAACCCCATGCTACCTCACGTAAAAGATGCATTAACTCTCTCTCTCTTTCTCTCTCTCTTCAACTCTTTCTTTCCTTTCATATTCATTCTCACAACTATGCTAACGCACATATTCGTCCTTTTGTTTTTACCAGTAACCTTTCCTTTGCATAGCAAAACAAAAAAACAGAAATAAAAACAAAAACAACCATCGTTTCTCTTCCCATCTCACGTGGAGTCTCTTTAGGTAGTTGTCTGTTATGTCAGCATGTATCACCAACGTGACAGCACGATCCCAATGCCAAGGATGTTTGAGTCAGCTCTTTCGAGCAACATAGTTTACCAAATGTCTTATTTCTCTACAATTTGTTGACATATACCGAGAAGTCAAACTCGCTGTTCATCGAAACATCAAAGTCATTTTCAGGGGCAGTTTGTAATAAGACTTGCATATTTTGGTGCCATTTTGTAGAAGATAAGATTCATAATAATTCTAGTAATTATAAATTTCACTGATCCGCCATCGAATTGGACCGGTTAGAACATAGAACATTTGAGAATTTGGAATGTATCATGTATGTCGAAAGCCTAACTGCCTTGACAAGGAAAGCAAAGGGGGGAATGAAGACAACAAAATATTTGTATACTGACTAAATGATACGTAGAGAATACGTATTCTCGTGGAACCACATCTCCCCTTGCTTCTGGAGTTGACACGATAACCGAGCAAGACAGTAATGAAAACATGTAGGCCTACTGGAATACCCCCCCCCCCCTCCCTCCCTCCTCCCCCACTCTCCCCTCCCCCTCTCCCGCTCTCTCTCTCTCTCTCTCTCTGCATGTTTCCCTTAAGCCCCAGTCCCATATAAAGCCGGACCAGCACGGACGAGCACGGACCACTCCGGACCATCCCGGACCATGGTCTGGGGTGATCCGGGATGGTCCGGGATGTTTTGTTCAAAAAATCGCAACCGCCGACCGTCTCCCCGGACCCAACACGGTACCACTACGGACCGCCCCGGACCGTCCGGGCATAGCCCCGGCAGCAGTACAGATCATTCCAGACCCAGCACGGAGCCGCCACGGACCGTCCCGGACTACCCCGGTGCCAACACGGTACCAACACGGATGACACCGGACCATCCCGGTGCCAACACGGATCATCCCGGAAAGCCCCGGTGCCAACACGGACCGCCCCGGCAGAGCCCCGGATCATCACGGACCGCCCCGGACCATCCCGGACCGCCCGTGGTGGGTATATTTAAGCTGGGTATTTTCATGCATTAAATCATTCTGCTCTGACTTTTCAAGTGACAACAAGTATCTGCAATTTGCTAGAAGAGTGTCCATGTCCGGCACATACTGTGGTCGTCCGTGCTCATCCGTGGTGATCCGTACTGCCACCGTGTTGTCACCGGCGTGGCCCGGGATGGTCCGTGCTGGTCCGTGTTGATCCGTGTTGACACCGGGGTGGTCCGTGTTGGCACCGTGGTGGCCTGTACACGTCCGGGGTGATCCGTGCTAGAACCGTGTTGATAACGCGTGTTGGCACCGGGGTGGTCCGTGCTGGCATTGTGCTGGTCCGTGCTGGTCCGTGCTGGTCCAGGGTGATCCGTGTCGCCACCGTGCTGGGTCCGGGATCATCCGTAGGGGCGCCGGGGTGATCCGGGGTCAATAACTCACTCCCGGACTGCCACGGATCAACACGGACCGCCCCGGCGCCACTACGGATGACCCCGGACCCAGCACGGTGGCTACACGGATCACCCCGGATCAAACTATTGTCCCGGACCGTCCCGGACCACCCCGGCAGTTTTTGACCGTCAAAAACATCCGGGGTCGACTCCCGGACCGCCCAGGACCATCCAGGACCATCCAGGACCACCCCGGTGCCAATACGGTGTCAACACGGACCGAATCCCGGATCACCCCGGATGGGGTCCGGGATGGTCCGGGACGGTCCGGGACGTATATGGGACTGTAGCTTAACATCGACGCGACGTTTATATTCAAATTGTTTGAAACATAAAATATTGTTTAACTATGAATTGTATACGTCCTAAATGTCTTTGGATGTATCTACTTGCAGACATCAAGATCGACCATTCCCTTGCTACGTGCAAATAAAGATACTCTGTTCCTAAATTCCTATTATTTTGTATAGTTCCCGGATGTTCATTTTAAATAATTCCAGGAGCAAGCCTTTTAGGCTATTGGTATTAGCTTCTCCACTCTCGGTGAATTTAAAACTGAAAATGTTCAAAACTAATTCTCAAAAAGTTAAATGATTTATTGTATCGGAGAAGAAGTTAGAAAGTTCTGGTTGTTTGGCATGCACAGGTTTAGTTCTTACCTTTATAATAGTGCTTTAAAACTTGTCAATACCCTGAAACTAGATAGGGTAACAGTATCAGATGACTCATATAATTTGTATACAGCGGACGATTTTTCTTTCGTATCTACGTCCTTGAATGCCAAATTAAATTATTTTCTCAACAGGGACCTATAAAACATATATATGTATATATATATTTGCAGTTGATGCCCTCCATCAAATACCAATTATCTGTTTTTTTCTCTCATCTCTTCTTTCTCCTTCTGCAACTCTTTTAACTTTATTCCCCCCCCCCCCTCAACCCTTTCTCTATCCTTCTTGTTTCTCTACCTGTACCTTCCCCCTTTTGTTTTCTCTCTCTTTCTCTCATTCTCACCGATTACCTAGCGGCTAATTGACAAATACAAAGAGCAATGATATCGAAACGGCTTTACCAAGTTCATTACTATTTCTCTGAAAGGTTTGATACTTTATTGGCAAATACGTTTGCTGACAAAAACAAAAAAAGTACATATACAATAACAACACACTCCACTACACCACATGCATTTTTACCATGAAAAAAAATCACATGGGGGGAAATAAAGAGATGACAGAAACCAGGCCCACAAAACTTAATTCAAAGATTATTTACAAGACAATAACTGAGTGCCATCGAAACGATATGGAGTGAAGTGCAGATTTTACTCCCAACTTAGGATCACTATAGGAACAACCAGTAGTACCTTCTTTTTTTTAATTTTCAAAATGTTTACAAAATACCTCTACTGAAAAAGTGGGAGTAAAATATATGACTCTATTAAAAACACAATTCTAGAAATAATAGGTTTGTGGATTGGACACATTACTAGAGAGAACACTATGAACACATATACACACAACAGAGGGACCTACAAATATTTCAAACAATTTCAAAATAGACTATGGAAAATTTCTTATTTGCATACCTAGTAGTCATATACAAGAAAGGTAACCGGGGGAGAGGGTTAAAGAATGTGGTAAAAATATTATAAAGCTGCTGTAATTATATTCACAATTTACAGGCAAAACTTTTTTTCTTTTTTTTCTCTCGATATATTAAACATTTTTCTCTCTCTTTCTCATACTTCAAATATATATATACTTGTATTGTCAAAAGGAAAATATCAAGTCAACACACATCATTTCTACAACCTCTGAAATTACATCGTGATAAAATATAATTTTGTTAAAGATGGAAACACTTGGTTACCTTTGAGAATACAATACACTTGTATGATGCAGAGCAAACATACTAAATGACATTTGAAAATATGCAGACTCTCCTAATGTTTCCAACGCAAATATCGCGGAAACGCATAAAGAAATTAGCTACTCTTTTCCCCCTTAATATACAATACGTCATGATTTGGAACAGTTCAGTATATATATATATATCAACTTTGTACTTGATCAGATAGTGACCATGATTTCAGATGATTACACAAAGTTACATAGATTTTAATCACATATTTCAAAATCTCCAGTATCATCTAATTCACTTGTGTCAATCCCATAATTCAACTTGTATTCATCAAGTTAGTTGTTTTGACCTAATCATAAGATTGCCCTAACGATGACTCCTTCCTAATCACACGTGTCACATAATCGTTCAATGCTAAACTAGTTCACAATTTGTTTAAGCATATTGCAAATAAAGTAAAAGAATAACAAAATTAGTGTATATGAACACTAATGCTCTCTACATCTAAGTTACTATACACACCAGCAAACCTTTACATTGACCAAAATAATTTGTGATAAATATTTCTTTGCAATTCTCTCTATTCTTTCTTTTTAGTTATTTACTTCTCCTTTTTTTTTCTCCTTCAAATTGCAGCACAATTCTTCTTTACTTCCCAGTGATCATAAAATCTTAATATACAACACAGCCTGATAATCAGAATCCACAGTATTTCTATAAAATGTTATGTTGGCAAACACAAATTATGTTTTTCTTAATTACCCATAAAGCACCATACTATTCATCAGAGTCCAATATTACTGCAAATAAAGACAACAAAAACATATGCCACTGTTGTCCTTCTCAACTCTTCCCATTATTTGTCTAATACACAACAGAGAGATAGAGAGAAGATAATAGGAAAACAAAATAATACTGGCATAGCAAAAGATTTCATGAATATATACACACAAACACTACACAAGAAGAAGGGCCTACAAAAAGTCATTTCTTTTCATTGTATGAACATGATAATTTTCAATTAAAAAATGTTACACAATGATGAGGTACCTAATATAAAATTTATTAATAAGAGGAAGGAAAAAAGACCATTTCAGGCTGTGCATAAGTAGCAAATACACACAGATTATAACAAACTATACAAATTTGTTGACCACTGTATCTATGTACAATTCATCTTAGTAACTCTGCCATGCACAAGAAAACAAGAGAATGATAATATTTACAGATTTGTAAATTATTTACAAACATATGCAATACAGAAGTTTATGGTATTACACAATAGATATTTCATTATGGTCTCTCTCCAAATTATATTCAAAATAGTTTCATTTAAAACTACAAAAAAAGGAAACAGTAATGTTCACATGCAACATACTACAAGAGTTTTTACATATTTACATTGAAGAAAATAAGACATTTTGTACAGTATACACAACATAGGAATGAATGACTCTCATTTAATCTTGAAACAGTTTTGCAATTTCCTCTTCTCTGTTTCCTGATTTACAAAACTTCAAATACTTCATTTCATATATGACAAAGTGTATTGAAAATCATCAATTAAAACCAAGATTAGGGCAATAGAATGTCAAATTCAAATATACCACAAACAAGAATGCAAGCAAATAACTATTCAATTCAAATGGCTGTATTATACTAGTATTTAATCCCAAACTGGTAAATGATAAAAAATAAATTCAGAATATTTCATGTAATAATATTGTTGCGTATACAAACGCAGCTGAAATTTTGAATGTTGCATATTAGTAATCAACTATATAAACACCCTTCTGTGAACTCAAGCACTGCAAACTGCGGCCTATGACATATTAATATAGGTTGTCAAATGTCAGTAAAGTCATAAGATATAATTCATTTGTCACATCAAGCAATATACATTTGTCATAGTATGCATGGAAGCATCTCATTGATTTTAGGTTGAGTTGGGGGAGGATATTTGAACATGATTACATTGTTTCTCCAAAGGCATTAGTGTATTAGTGTATCTACGTCCCAAAACTTATCGCAAAATGAAAGATTGTATTATTATTATTAGTGAGCCAACAATCAACAATGTGCCTATCATAATCATAATCCAATGGTGTATGAATCCCACTGATGGCATGCCCCTTTTGGCCCTCATTTTGTGGAGAACACAATTGGCGTATATTATGAAAATGTTATATTCTACAATCACTATCCTGATGCGATCATCAAATACTGTTTGTCAAGCTCCAAGAAGTATCTCACAACTACAACTTTTTAAGAAAATGTCTCATACATGAATACTTAAAATTGTGTAATATCCTTCATAATTTAATTTCACTGTGGTTAAGCTTTTAGATTATCATTTTGGATTTGTTTGCTGCATTATTCAATGTCATTTTAAGTCTTTAATTTGAGCATTTCCAAATTGGAATAAGAATCAGCAGAGTATCGAACCATTCTGTACGAGAGAACCTTCACATTACCATACTCATGTATTGCATATCCATGATCGAATTCACTGCTTTAGTGCAGATTTCATTACCATGATCATTTAAAGTGAGTTAAAAAATAAATAAAATATGCTTGGAAGTCATTTACAGTCATTGAGTTGCATGATTATTGTCTTTAACATCTTCTAACGCTGCTGTCAGGCAAAATAGAGCAATTGTGGTACGACTTTAGATACTTTTTTATGTAATATTTTATGCCCATGATTCATGTTTGAAATCTTGGTTACTTTGAGGTTGTAACTTATTTAACCATTTGTCTCACCATAATGATTTGTTTTGCTTGAATATGCATGTCCAACTGTTGAGGTATCATACAGATATCAAGCACCTCATATGACTTTACTTAGCATTACTGTTTAATAACTGAATGGATACCATGTTTCTTGCTCTCATCGTAATCTTGTCTTGTGTCAGGATCTGAGTGACTCTTCGATGCTCAGCTGGGTTCAAAGCTGGGACTCCTCTCAGTTTGGCAGAGAGCACCAATGGATGGGTATGTCCTTGGTGCGTGTTCTATGGTGTGTCAGTTCAATTCATCCATTTGCGGCAGTTGGGTGCCTTACAGAGACAGGGGATCTTGTTCTGGTCATTCTCAATCTCAAACTTGTAGTCATAGGTGAGCTGAAAAGTGAGAACAGTAATGAATTTAGCATATTTCTCACTCTGTACATAGTTTGAATTCCTATAACAACTGAAGACAAGAACATGTAATCTACACGCTCCCATCAATGAGAAATGTCATTGTCAATAAAACTGCATGGTGACATGGAAACACTTATCAATAGTTCATTTCAAAGACCACCAGAATCAATCATTCAGCAATGTGATCACACCCTTACATGACCTAAAGATCTTTTTCAAACTCGCTCTGAGATCTCATTAGAATGTCAAAAGGTCAATAAATGTCATAAACACAATGTTAGGTACACATTTTCAGCAGCATCAACAACTTTTTTAAGGATAATCCTTTATCTTCTATGAATATTTGAAAATTCTGCCTAGATATAAATAAGTAGCAGCATAAACTAAATGTTTTCTTCCAAACATGCCATTGCCATCTCTTGATGGGAAGGAGGGAAGGGATTATATTGATGATAGTCTCATGTTTCTTTGATAGACCTACCTCTTCACCCTTCAGCAGTCTCCTGCTAGAGATGATGATGATCTTCTTCTGGTCTTTGTCAAAGTTAACCACCTCCGCCACACAGTTGGGGTTGCAGGAGTGGTTGATGTAGCGGGCGGGGTTGCCACTCCTTGTGGCGTCCACTACAGTGTAGTCATCAATGCGGAACATGTAGACGCCGCGGTTTGCAGCTTCGTAGTCGCGTTCCCACTTGTTGGCGACCTCATTGCGGATGAGAGTGCCGATGTACTCGATGACCATGGTGTGCTTCTCAATGTCATGAGCAGCATACAACCCCAAGCCCTGTTTAAAAAGGGAGAGATGGACAATGGGGTTAATACGAAACTGTGCTGCAGATGGTCTGTTATCTAATAATCTTGATGATAACAATGATTCAGTGAGTACAAAGCGTCATGAAATAGCCCTTCCTGCCCCTTGTCAACACTGGCAGTTGGAAGTGCTCTTACTTTGTGCTTGGTTCACCCTCTTACTTAAAAGATTTTTATTTTCAAAAGAAAGATGCCATAAGAACCTTTGCACCTTCAAAATGTCTCTCATTAAAGAAAAACAGTATCAGTAAAATGTTTGGGAACTGTATATCCACATAACACACCAATGAATATTTCCATCAGTATTTTCTTCTCACCTGGATCTGTGACCTTGCGAGGTAGACATTGGTCTTCCACTCAGTCTTCAACCTCTTGTACTGTGATGACTTGGAGTGTACAAACTGCTTGTTGTATGGAGATGCTACCTCACCGGCTAGGGTGGTGTGGAAGCCTCGTGATGTCTTGTTGCTTGTCAATGTGTGCGGTCTATAGACAATTAGATGGGGATAGAGAGGAGTGGGATGGAGAGAGAAATATGATCAAGATGTGTGTAACATATGCAGCTATGGCGCACAGAACTGTAGTATGTGTTTTTACTATCTAAGAATAGGCACCGAGTATTACATCAACCCATTCCCTCTTAGAGACTTACAACCTCTGTGTTTTTTTTTCCTGTTTTTTTCCTTTCTTTGTTTATTCTCTTGTATGTACATGTTGTTTTGCTTTATTCTTTTTTTATTCTTATTTTTTTAATTCTATTTTTTCCATTTTCTTGAAAACCTAATCATCACTTTCGATAACATTCTTATGTCTTAAACTCCATCGAAGTGAAAATTCTAACATCTAACTGCTAAGGATCATACAAGACAGAACACTGCTCTAAAACCAGTTGTAAATCCAACAAAAATCTCTAAATTTTAACACGAGTTTCTTTGATGTTTCTCCTTCCCTTCAGATTGAGTTGTAAGAAGTTTAATTTCCTTTCATGATCATTTCAGGTCGGAATACACCTCTACCACCACTTAGATTATGTTTTTTGTCTAAATAAACTTGACAATGAGTGTTTACCTCTTGAGATGAGTCTGTCTCCTTGGTTCTGCCCTGGCACACCCAGTAGGATTGACAGCCAGGGGTAGATCAATCAGAGGCGAACGGCCAAATCGGAAGGTGTAGTGCTGAATCAAGTCAACTCCAGGCAGCTGAATAAACAAATGTAATCGGAAGGATAAGAATATTGTTTCTAGAAACTTGATTGCCCTTTTTCTACTTTATTAAATAATGCTCATCTATAAAATATTAAGTTTCTAATATCTTTTGAATTAGAATGACTAGTTATTCATGACTAGCTATTAGTTACTGATTAAAAAGTATATACTATGATGGGAAATAAACTTTTAATATCAATAAATGAAGAAGAAGATATCAAAGTGCAATGTCACTGTTTCATCCGCCAGTTCTCCATATAAATTCAAAAGACTGCATGGATAAGTTTCTACAGTAGAAAAGCCACTATTTATACCAATGATAATTTGTTCTGAAGATTAAAGGTACAAAGTTTTGGGAAATTTTGAAAATTGGGTGGATAGTGAATCTTTACAATTTTGATATATTTGGATGCCCCTGTGGATGTATTATAAGTACTAAAAAAATTAACCCCCAAAACACTTCTGTTTTCGAGAAAAATTGAATATATAAAATTTACCGGTGCTCCCGGTAAATTTTGATAAAATTCAAATAGCGCCTTCGGCCGTACAATGGTAGCTGCAACCATGAAAATCTCAGAATATGTAGTTGTGATATATAGTTTCCAAACGGGAATAGCTAATCCGTCGATGTTAGTCAAGAAACATTGTTTCATAGCTAAATTGATATCTTGACCTTGAGAGGGAGCTATACAACATAAAGAGTTTAATATTTATAATTTCATAACTTTAGACTCGATTTCAACCGGGACAACGATCAATGAATATTGTAGGAACGCATATGCTTCCAATATGCTAATTTGAACCAAATTCATGACCCCATACCAAAACTTTGTAATACCTTTAAAGAGAAACATCATTACGTTGTTTTCCATTATCGTAACTGTATCAGTCTGCTATGAGAACATCATCAAGAAGATTCCATTGTCATGAAGCTGTATGTCCATACAATAAAAATTCATGACTTAAAGCCTGTCTGCACTAGTTTGGCCAGGGGAGATTAGACCTCCCTGCAATGTCACTGACAAGTCAAAGTGGTTATCTCATCAAAACAGCTCTCAATTAACATAAGAAAAAGAGGATCACGGGGGACCAACAGGCACCGATTAGGCATTGTTTGATATATAGAGGGCGCAAGTAGCTATAAGTAGTTCAGTGGGGCTTTAAATGTGTTACCCACCGATTCAGTAATCCTCTGGATAGCTGCTTCAGTCAAGCCAAAGAGGTCTTCACCGGTCAAGAAGGTTGGGAAGACTTTGAGCATGTCTGCATCTCGTCTCAGCTTAGCAATGGGCTCAAGGACCTTGTACCATACATCTAGTTAGGATGAGAGGGGTTGAATAATCAGCAAACATGTGTGATAGCCACACAATTTGATACATCTACATACCACTCATTTTTCAAGACAAACAAGATAATTTACGAGTTATTATTATTGTTGTTATTATTATTTATTCAGCAAACACAAAGAAAATCATTGAATACAAAACAAGAGTATGTTAGATTGCTGTATAACGTTTCCCAATCTCTGTTGATTTCATGATATAACGTTATGAATACTAAAGTGAAATGGTGCATTTTAAGAGCACAGATATCAAAGAGTAGGCCTTTGAGTCTGAAATATTTCCTTACACTAACATAACTCACTTCTACAACACTTAATCCCAGCCTTACTTATTGAAACATCATCATACCTTCATCTTGTCCTAGGGTCAATTCTCACACTTGGTTTGATTCATTTGTTATTTTGCAACGTCTCAAAAGCAACAAAGGATGTACCATTCGTTGATAGCCTACAGAGAGTTAATCATGAAATTATACAAGTAACTGTCCTTCCAGCACTTAGCAGGTGATATGATTGGCAGACTACCAGTAAGACCGCATGGTTAGAACATCTGTCCTACATGACCATGATCTACTTGGCCGAGAGCCAGTGGGTAATTTCCAAAAGCTCTTTGAAAGCATATAGAGACGTTATAATGTGATATGCGCTATGCAAGAACTAAATATTATAGCTCAGTCGGGAGAGTAGTGGTCTCGTGATCCGGTGACCCGGATTCAAAACCTAAGTTGATGCGCTAGTGCCCTTTGGCAAGGCATTAATCCTCATTACCATGTCCCTCGGAGAGGACCTAAAGCCGTCGGCCGTCTGGTTGCTTATTTACAAGCATTTATGCTTTCTTAGCAGTCAGGTAAAATGACCACCACCACATTCATTATTATTAGTTTTACTTACTCCTTGGAGTGTCGGCCCTGAAGATGATGTCTTCATGACCCTGCTCCATGATGCGGATGCTGAACTCTGGCCTCCCACCCTGATCCTGGATAGTGCAGGAGTAACTGCATCGCTTGTTGGTGTAGCGCATGCTCCAGTACAGACGAATGGATTCATACCCAACCTGCATAGATCATAATTTTTGTGTAATGTCATGATTACGAGATAAATGTAGATATGAAAAGTTTGGACAGTAGTAAGTGCATTGTTGTCATGCACTCTCCATTTCAAACAGACAGATCTATATCCAACCTGCAAAATCACAGATCATTTTAGCATTTTATTATTACAATGAGATTATGTAGATAGGAATAACTGGTATAGAAGCAAGTGCATTGTTAATGTTGTAATGTAGGCTTGGATATCAAGGGATGGATTCCTGGACCACCAGCACATTTACATAATTTTTACCATGTTCTGGTTTCAATTCAAAATCAAAGGGAAATGATAAAAATTAGAGTTTCAATAAATATATATCACATAGATAATATGAATGAAGAGAAGGGCCAAAAACAGTAGTTAGATGGCATATCTGCACATCCTAATGAGGTAAATGTTCAAAGAATTAGCCCATAAGAACAGTTTCAAAAAGTAAATTCAGAGAAAACACAAGGAATGCATCAATGTTGATAAAACAGAAATATATCAAACAACTTATAGACATTTCTATTGAAATCAAAAGTTTTATGAAAGAATGGGTTTGATATCTAGGCCTAGGGGCTAATTATACACAGAGGGAGAGGGGTTACTTACCGGATAGATGGAAGTGAGTGAATGGAACAGGTGCATCTGATGAGGTAGAAGCTGTCCTAGGGACTTGAAGATCAGACTACCAACACGCACTGTGTACTTGCGGTCTGCCATCGTCATGATGCTGTAGAAAAAAAAGGAAGTAAAACAGGGTGAATTCATTTCATATGTGCAGTTTTCCCTTATTTCTTTTTACTAGTATTTAATGGAATAAAATGCAATACGCACTGACATAATCATGAAGTTTCAAGTCATTCATTCAAATGCAGTACAAATCAATCAATCCATTAGTCTTTGATGAATGTTTTGGGAAACATTAAATCTAAGTGCATTCAGTGACTCAGTAGTATATTCTTTGTGTCTTTACAGTTAGTGTGGAAAAACTAAAGTTGGATATATGATGGCTGCTTTTAAGCCCAACTTGACTCAGGATTTTGTGCCAAATCCCATGGCAAAAATCCTCTTTATTTTACAGTGTCCCACTAAATCCATGTAGTTTGTGTCCTTTTTTTCTTTTCTTTTTTTCTTCCTGGTAATTAAAACTCCTCGTCTCTTTTGAGCCAGAGTTAACAACCTTCTGGCTCTGAACAGAAATTCTCATTTCTGATTATTTGAGAATTACAGCAGCAAGAAAAGGTGGAAAATGTTCACACAGCAATGTCATACAGCCATTGTACACAAAAACCCAATATTCTATGTCCTTTTGTAGCAGTAAGAAAGAACACAACTTGAAACAAGAAAATATCCATAATCTGTGACTAAGTCTTACTTTGCAACTTGTTTATGTTCATCTCTGCTAATGTAGACCCTTCTGAAGACAACATGAGACTGCAAGGTGCTCTCAGTAGGTTTGGATGGGGCATGAAGTGGACACATCATTGTCTGTAGAAAAAGGTCAAATTTCATCCTATTATAAATCCCACTTACAAGAGAGAATCATTGATATGTATCTGCAATTGACATGCCGATCTATTACATGTATTACATGCAAACATGCTGCCTTGGCATGTAAAGACAATGAAAACTGGCATGAACGATAAATTTCACCAATCCACCTCAAGGTCTTGCATCTTGGTGAAATATGATACATCTGGTGATATATGGGAAGAAACATATCTTTAATAATTGTATATAACCCAATTCTGATTGTAAATCGTGCAGTGCTATGCCAGTAACTTTCTTGGCCAATGAAATGAAAACAAAAGATGATGCCATCATAAATTTGGCCACAAATGAAAGGGGACATACATCTGGTATACACAGGAGAATCTGGTCATCTTTCAAGCTTGCATTCACTGTGGTTACTAACACCAATTAGAAGGTAACATTCTGATACACACATTGAGCAAACAATGGGAATTTGGACTATGTCACCACAAAGCAATACCTTACCTTATCCTTGAAGAACATGCAGTGGTCCTGCATGGCGCAGGAGAAGTGGTAGACGTTGCAGCAACGTTGTTTATTGCATGAGATGGTGGCACCGAGCTTGCTGCAGTAGCAGCAGGTGCAGGTACGCCCTCGCTTGAGAGCAGACTCCACGTTCATGAGGGAGCCATTGAGGGTCTCATACACCTCATCAGACCACAGAGCACAGTTGAGATGAACCCACGTGTCTACGTTCAGGTTCAGCAGCCTATCAATGACACAAAGGGGTAAAATATAGGTTTGAAGTGTATGTAGAAAACTAAAAGGACTGCATTACACATGAAATATTGAAAATGTGCATTATCCCTTGAGAGGCAGAAGGACATTAACACTGTGTTTAAAGCCCCACTGCACTACTTATAGCTACTTGCGCCCTCTATACAGCCAACAATGCCTAAGCAGTACCTGTCAATCCCTCATGATGGCCTTTTTCTTATGTTAATTGAGAGCTGATTTGATGAGATATCCCCCTGCCAGTGAACTTGCAGGGAGGTCTAATCCCTCCATGCCAAACTAGTGCAGAGAGGCTTTAAGTGTAAGAATTGTCACTCTTTTGGCTGTCAGCAGACGTGTTACTTAGACCAATAGAAATACTCTCAATGGAGGGCCAGAAGGGCATAACCCTGTGTTAAATGATACAGGGTAATGCCCTTCTTTCAGCAAGAAATTTATGAATGCCTATCATAGATCTTGTACTTTAACAACGATATATTGCAGTAGACACAATTCTTGGTAAATTGAAGAATAGTCAACTTTAACTAAAGTTGAAAAAAAAATACTTTTATTTCTCCATTAAATTTTAAAGACATCACAGTAACTAGCTATTCCAACTATCAACAATCTTGGGGAATCTTTATTTGCAGTGAACATGGAAAAAAAAAAAAATTATATTCTGCATGACACTCACCTTGCCGAGCCATTTGTGTCTCCGTCTCCGAATCCATTACAGAGCACACAGCATCTGGCATCTCGCAGAGTTTCACTTGTCCTCATTGATGTTCCCAACTTCTTGATCAACTGAAAAAAAGAGAAATACACAATGTCATTAACTCCTTGCGATTTCCTAATGCAGGTGCACATTTTTTCCATGAAAATCGAATCATTGAAGTATTTGTTCAACTGCTTTGCTTATCAAAAGAACATAGTGAAAGAATTTTTACTTTATGGCAACAATGTATGTTTTCTCTCAGAAGTGAGAATTCCTCTGGTTTTTGTACATCAAAGGCTATAAATCAATGTAACACGCTGTGATATGTACACCTATATCCCCATTTTAAAACGAAATACAGTAACACATCTACACAGTGAATAAAGGCCTTCTGTCTGTGCCTAATGTCCTTTTTTTCCTGCTATTGTAATATCAACATTAATCATGAAAAGGAATGTGATGTCTAGAACATTCCACTGATGCCGTAGTAAGAGAATGACATGACTGAGATTGAAGTTCAATTCAATTCAATTAATTTCAGTCCATTCGTCATACAATAACATACATAATTATATAACCGGAGTGTTGGCTCAGTCAGTAGAGCGTCCGCCTCACAACCGGGAGGTCGTGGGTTCGAACCCCGGCCGCGTCATACCAAAAAGACGTTAAAAGATGGGAGTTGTTGCTACCTTGTTTGGCGTTCAACAATAAGGGATAGAGCAACGTCGATCTGGCGCTGCTCAGTGGCTGCCGGGCTCACGATTAATTGGGCAAAAAGAATTTCCGTTTCGGTTTAATAAAATTTGGAGTGGACTATTAGGCTATTATTTGTTATTTTGTTATTTGTTAATTATTATTTATTATAACATTGATATTTACAGATAAATAAAGAACATACAAATAACATAAAAGAAAGATAAACATAAAATACAAATATATATATATATACGAATGAGGAAACCGGCAAGAAAGAGCAATAAAGTCTTATGTGGTGCGGGTCCCTTGCGACATAATGAAATTGGAGAAGAGAAAATGCTTCTTACCTGGCCAATATCCTGATCGCTAGGTGGTCTGTATTTCTTGCCACCAGAGAATGAACCATGCCAGCGACGCCATTTGATGTTCTTCCATTTCTTCACCAAAGGCTATACAAAGTAAAATAAATAAATAATAAATCCACATTACTCATATAACATAAACAGTACTAAGCATTTTGAGGAAAATGTTTGATATATACTACCTTAGAAAACTAGGAAGAGCAATCTATATTTCTTAGAAATCTTTTAAATATTAGAACTATGGGAAACTTCTTTCTGTAAAATGGGGTACTGCATCCAGATCTATTTATTTCAAAATATAAAATAAATCAAAATGTACTTATAGGGAGTAAATGCTTGCCTTATAATCAAATCATCAATTGACAATCACTGCTCTGATTTACTATATATTTCTCATATAGAAAACTTCATCAACAACATTAGGTATTTGACACAATTATTTCATAAAGAATGGAAACTTCATAAAAATGTAAACAAATCAAAACAATGAAATGTTTACCAATTCATCTCCAAGTGCAGGTCTTCTCCTTGTTCCAGTCTTCAGTGTCAGTCTCAATTCTTCCCTGCCACTTTCACCGGTCTTCGACTCACTGATAATGACCTTCATCTCGTCTGCATCAGTCACCATCTTTTCTTCCTTGGCTGGTGAGACCTCTTGATTGGATGATGGAGTAGCCGTGGTTCCCTCTGCAGAGGTGTGTGCCGGCTGAGCAGCCATGGGTGAGGAGACGACGGGCTGAGCAGGCAGGGAGCGAGGAGAGATGGGCGTTGACTTGGACTGAGGTGGTGTCTTTGGCACGGTGCAGGGTGATGTTGGCAGGGAGGTGCTGGCTTTGGGTGACAGGACATCCAGCTGAACAGACTGAGGATCAGAGCTCCTGTGATTAACGACGCGTCCTGCATTGACTTCTGTGCGTGCCACCTGTGACCGTAATGAGATGGTGTGCTGGAGGTAGCATGCACCACTGCAGAATACTACGTTCTTGTCAGTGGGTGTTGCAGATTTACGGACACCCTCTCCTACAACCAGGACATCGCAGTGTCTGCAGAAGTGCAGTTTAGGGTCGTCTAATGACCCAGCCAGCACAGATGACTTAGAGGTAATCTTGGTAGGCTTTACTGAAGTTGTGAGTGAAGTAGGTGAAGCTGAAATTTTCTCTGGGGATATTTTTAATGCCACATCTAGGGAGAAAAAAAAATCAGAAGAAAAAATAATCAGACAAGTTTGGTAAACATCAACTATTAAGTAGAGCATTGCAAAATAATTAAATGAGTCAAAAACATTCTATTGTGCACAAGTCCTCCAAGGACACTTAAGTCAAATACTAAAATAATAACATAATAATATACAGTTCCACACCTACTTGCTCATCCATTTTGACAAAAAAGTAACAGATAAGTAAAAAGCAAGACTATATGGCAATTACTTCAGGTAAACATACTAAATCCAAAATTAAAATTCCAAGTATGTATATCTTAATCATACCTGCAACAGGGCTTGTGCTCTGGGCCCACTTTCCTCTCCGTTCTTTCTGCCCAGCTTCGTCGATGACTTCAAAGTTGGATGGTTCCTTGATCCCTAGGAGCTTAGAGAATGCAGAGAGAACCCCCTCCACGTTGTGCATTACTTCCGGCATCAGCTTCAAGGTCACCTGAACAGTGTTGGCATTTCCCAAAGACCCTGCTTCAGCTACAAGTTAAGAACAGATTGGAATGACTTGTACCAGGATGTATGGATACTGCTTCAAATGCATACATTTTAAAATATCACTCAGAGACAACCAGAATGTACATTATTCACAAGTTTCCCAACATCTCATGTCATAATGAAGGCGATGTCATGTGATGTCAGCTGATTACTATCTCATTATAATTCAAGATAAAATTGAGCACAACAGACAAGTGGGTATAAAAGCATGCTTTCTTTTGGTAATCTTCAGTAATGAGTCAATAATAACCTTCTCTTTTCTGCACTAGCGGACGTATTTCTTACCCTGAAAATTAAAACACTCACAAATGCATTACAAAGACAAAGAGGCAAAAGCAAAACCCTATAAAATCAAAAGTTTGATGAAATTTTAGAATGATGAAGTGTGAGCCTACCTTTCCTTGGAGTTGGTTTTATGATTGGAATGGTGGGTGATCCTGAGCGCTTCTGAGCTGCCAAGACCTGCTCCACATCCTGGGTGAAGAGACGTAGTCCTTTCATCTTGCTGGGCTCCTGGGCCTCGTTCTCCTCGCATTCAGGTGATGATGAGATCACTATGTCGGCTACTACTGAGAGAAGCAAGTTGGCATGTCAATCTCAATCCCAACAACCACCCCAGGTCAAACTAAAACATGATTTATGATTTAAACAACTCATCTGATGCCAGTACTTACATAACTAGGCATGATAAGCAAAATCACAAACTGCTATGGTGCACAGTGCTACATCCTTATATTTGAAGGGGAGACTAAAGAATTGTTATGAAATTCAAACATCAGCATAATGCCATTTTGCTTTGTGATACAAGTGCTTGTTTGCCTTAACACTGCGAGGTTTTATTCAGAAGTATGTCCACAGCAAATTCAGAAGAACGAGTTGGGATTTGAAATTTGTTGAAAATAACCCTCACACCTAGGCTATTTTATAACTAGTGCAACATCAGCAATCATATTGAGGCAATAAAGTCAATGTAATAAAAAGCATATTTTATGTACTCTGTGCGCTTCATGCCTTTTTTTTCTTCAATTTGTTGACTTGACTTGACACCACAATTTACGGCAAGCTGAAATGCTTTTCTATTATTTCAAATGTTCATAAACCCTTTTCCATATTACCAGTAACTTTTGCCTGCTTTCAATAACTTTCAAGAGAACTAAAATGTAGAGTCTTATGACAATAAGTATGCTGTATTGAAAACAAAAGCATGCCACACAATCTAGAACAACAAATACTAAAATATGAACAAAATAAACTACTAATAAATGGCTATAACTGCTACTTGATATACCAGAAAAAATAAAATATTCCTGTTACATGTTTAAATAAAATCTATGTAGCATCATGCCAAGACCAAGAGCATCACATATTTCTATTATTTCTAATCAACTCTGGGAGGCAAAACTGTTGTTTTCCAATCAACAAATTTCCTGGGGTTTCTATACATTCTCCACAAATCTATAATTTCCAGGGCTACACTTCTAAATTTTGAGACAGACAGATTCTCAATCAGCAATACTATTTCTTCAGACCATGATGCAATGCTATTTAAAATCTACTTCCCATTAACTAACTAAATACACTCTTATAATTTGCACCTCAGAACTTTTACAAATAATGCACTTTGTACTGATTTTTACCAAATTTACATACAATTTTTTTAAAATCTTGTTGAGGGAATCATTATGCTGTGTGCTCATGTCATCTAAGTAGTGTATTTATAATTTTGTGCTTGTGTTAATTACACTAAGAGTATATTGTACAATATAGCATGGCTGGATATATATATATTGGCATGCAAATGATTAATCAGATGAAGGTTATGATTTAATAGAAGATGAGAAGAACTGTTGTGATATATAGGAATAAATTGAAATTGAATATTCAAATATAATTAGTGGTTGGAATTTGAGTATTTGACAAGAGTTTTCTCATAGAATTTGCAAGAAGCAAGTCATATCAAGAAATTAAAATACAAATTAAACTAGTGATAGCCATATGTTTGGTTTTCAATTTGTCTCTGTTTTTTTTGTCAAATGTTTTTTTTTCTTCTCTTGTTTGATGTTGTCTTGCAATAATACATGACACATCTATATAAACTAATGTTGCATAATGTATATTGATCAATCCGAAGTGAATCAGGTGATGTGACAACAGAAGGTAAAATGGCAATTCAATATGTAGAACATGCATGTACATTAACACTTATTCACTCTGCATGCTTACCTCCTCCAAACCAAACCAACACACAACATTCACCAGTTCAACAAAGGAGTACAGCTATATATATATATGTTGTGAAAAGGTTACAATATTCTACCACTATTCACAAATAGAGACACAATGTTCAAATTGAAACAAGTCATAACCAATTGAATACTGAGCTCAAAGTAGCAGCTGCAATCAAAAGATGCCTCGCCTTTGGGGTCTTTGACTTTCCATCTAAATCTCAACCGAGTGCATTTATGATTACATGAGATTTCTTGCCTCAGTCAGACTATGAGGACGACACCCAATGCAAGAAGTTAAAGATGGCCTAGACCCCTCGCAAATGCAATCAAGATAGATCAAGCAGTATTCAAGAGATCATGGAAAGGAAGGATAGTTCAGCAAATGATAGGTTACACCGGAAAAGGAGGAAAGGGCATGAATGCGTCAGATATGATGTAGTAGTAGTAGTAGTAGTATGGCAAGGGATGAAGATATATATATATATATAAAGAGTGAGAGCGTACACCAAACACAACTATCGAAGACAAGACTGATGGACACTGGGCTGTATTCTGGTTTTAGAGCACAAGCGGGCACAACTTTGTTATCTTTTGAGTACTGCAGCCTCACCTTGTGAGAGAGAGGGTGATGGGGCGACTAGGTGGGCGAGTCCCCCTCCCCCGCTGTATGCATGATTCATGGTGCGAGTTATTGTGCGCTGGTGTGACTGCATCTCTCGCATGACCTCGTCACCTGTCAGGACAGTGACCTCTGAACTTTGAACTGTGTTGGTGATGGTGGAGGTGGTGGTGGTGGTGGTGGTGGTGGTATTGGCTGAGGAAAGGGGTTTCAAGAGGAGGCATGCACCACTCAGAGCACATCACTTTTTTCTTTCTCTTTTTTTCTTTTCAGTCAATGCTTTGAAGCTAAAGCAGGTGTGCATACTGAACAACTTCAATATTGCAGGTGATAAGCCTATGAATACATCACAAGCTACATCTATATCCTAGCGCCTAAATTGCACCATGGTCATTTCTATAACCTAGATTACTATCAATTACATTGTACAGTTCCACAGTATCAAACAATACAGTCAGTTCCTTGTCTTTGCAAGATTATTGAATGTTGCTTGATTCTACAGCTGATACCCAAGAATGGAAAGGGTACAAGAAATATGCCTTTACCTAAATATGAATAATACATGTAAGCATCAGTTGTTGTTTGATTTTTGTTTTAATTCTCTATTCTGGTGCATCAATATGTGCATGGTGCAATTCATGCCAATATCACCACACTGACAAGCTCTCCCTTCCTATGAAGATGATTTGTTATTCTTCTACCTATATCATTCTAACTAATCTCTATAGGATGAGTAGATAAAACAATTACTATCATGATAGAAGTATTATAGTATGATAGAAAGCCTATAGTTTCAAAGCAATAACGGGTGCTAGAACTATCATTTGTCTATGATTTGCCAATCAGGGGCTGCAGGAATATTGAAGACTGAACTATAAGGACATTGTTTGCCTAGTTTGTAAGATTTTATAACAGTGCAGTATAACTATGAATGGGGTATGCTTTTCATAAAGAAAATGTATTCAATTTCCAGAAAGATATTTTAGATACTTCCTGAATTTGCGAAGCACTTCCCTCTACAGTTTCTTTCAGCTACCAACAATATCATAAAGGCTATCATGTAGTCCATATACATATGCAGACACTGATCTTTCTGTTTATTTGTATGATTATATTTGCTCTTTTTTTTCCCCATACTGAAATTATTGAGTGTTGGAGACCAAAGTCAACATTGAAGATGTAAAACTTTTTGGGGATTTTTTGTGTGTGCCATCAATGTTACTCTTTTGAATATCGGTCTATGCCATAACCAAATCGATATGAAATCTAACCAGTTTTAAACTATCTGTTACTGCAAAGTGCAGACAATGCCAGATCCCTAGTAGACAAATGCTCTATTCTCATGCACCTTGCCATCCTCCACCTTGGGTGCAGACAAACAAATATTGAACAGTGGCTACTGAAGTGGGAGGATCGGTTTCAACAAATGTTCTAGCCTTTCAGGACGTGGGCACTGACTGACGAAGCAAGCGTGGTGATCAAGGGTATACAGCAATACACAACAGTTTTCCAGGGGAGGTTATGCAACAGGCAAAGTGAGTGGGACATGCTACTTGCATCCAAGATTACTATTGTTCACATCAAATGTACTATACTTTTGTCACTATTTATCCCTGAGTAGTGCCAAAGGCACATTTACACATAATATCTCTCCTGAATTTAAACTGCACCTAAATGACTTATCAAATTAATCCCAAAGCATTCTTTCGAGTAATTGTGAAGTATGCACATGAACATCAGGGCACAATTTTTTTTTTACTCTTGACACTAATCCTAAAAGGTATTCATCCTTTTATTAAATAGAAATTCCTCTCGGACCATATTGCACATTCTAATCTCTTTCTAGTATTGTCATCCTCTCTACTTATTCAAAATACAGTGAGTAGCTTATATTCTTAAGGGACATGTTAATAATGTATCATTAAGAACAATTAGCAATTTCTACTTTCAAAAAAATTATAATCATTAACAATTTTGTCATCATATACTTTTCTATTTTTTAGATAAGGCATTTTTTGTTTTTTATGCTTGAGCAGTTGGAATAAACAATTCCTTAATTGTGTATTCATGGTTAAGTTTGCAGTTTTCTAAGTAACCCTTCAATATATCAGGGTATGAAGTCTTTTCAAGTCAATTAATTTCACATCTCTATTCCCTTGTTTTGGGCTCTGACATGTGCAAAATCATGATAAAGCAAAACAATCAGTGTACAGAGTAAATGAATTTTCCATGAAGATAATAAGTAAATGAGTGTCTTTGAACATTAAGTGCATAGTTAATAATATTATATTACAATATAATAAATGATGAAATGTTGTAGTGTTAGATATACCTTCCCTTGAATCCCAATGTCAAGTAGTAATCACTCAAAAGAATAATCGAGTTTTCAAATGAATGAGATGGTGTGATCCAATGATTTGGCTATTGTGATTCTCAAATTTGTGCACACAATTGTATATACCGGTATGTCATAAATATCCTACCATAGCATTATCTCTTTAAAGAAACTACCAATACTTAAATCTATGTATAGAGTGCCTACCTTGTCCTTTAGATCCAATTTCTTTGAGTGAAGAGGGTCCATTCACCACTCCAAGGGGTAGTTTGTGTTTGGTGTCCGAGGTAGAGCCTGTTAGCAGATGATCATAGAAGTCTGGCACCCCATCCAAGATAGCATGTCCAAAGGCCCCTCGTAACCGGGTTCCTCCATTAGTCGTTCCACTCCCAAACAGAGGACAGAGGGAGAAGTTGACACCAACATCAGGTTCAGTCAACTGCAGCATTGGCATCTGCTTCAGAGCAGCCATCAGTTCTTCCACAGATGAAAACCTACTTTCCTTATTCTTCTTTGATTTTTTCTCTTTGTGCTTTTTCTTTTCCTTGTGCTTGTGCTGTTTGACTGTTGGTTGAGGCGAGGCTGGAATTACAGGGGGTGCTGGCACCTTTTCTTTGGGCTCTTGTGGAGGGGGATAGTCGATCTTCCCTTGTCTGTGAATTTCAAGTAGAATTTGAAGGTCATTTTCAGCAGGCTTTCCATCCTTCTTGACATATGGTAGTTGTTCAATTGAATCCAGTTGCTTCTGTTGTTCTAATGTGAGTCTGATAGGACCTTCTTCATCATGCATATCCATTGACGAATCAAAATGCTGCTGTGTTTGAATACTCTCTGCATTGCTAGTTTCTCCTGTGACCTTTATTAATTGATTCTGTACGGTTGTCTTGTTGGGGATTGATTTCACGATCCCAGATGCACAAATTGAAGGTCCTTGCAGAAGTTGCTTCAGAAGTTGATTATGATTGTTCTTCAAAATTCCATCTTTGGCAGCTTTGGCATTGATGTCTCCAATCATTAACATTGCCTGGCTCTGCTGTAGTTTGGCAAGGTCTACACTTGCAGTTGGATCATTAGCCATAATAGACTGCAAAGCCTGATGTGTTGCACTTCCAGGTGAAGTAAGCTGGAGGATATTCTGTACACTCATTACCATTCCTCCTTTCTCTTGAGAATGACCTATTGCTGCCATAACAGAACTCTCATCAAGAACTCCAACAGGGCTTTGATGTACTGAAGTTGGATTTGGGTTGAAAAGCTCCCCTGTTTTCTTCTTTGCTCGCTTTTTCTTTGGCTTTTGCACTTTGGTCTGTATTCCCGGGTAACTAGGTGGCATTGGAAAACCTTCAGTAGTTGGGGTTGAACCTTGAGACGACATCATCCCAGGCTGTAAAGGCTCCCTTGGAACAGGTGACTGCAATGGGGCTTGTGGAGATGGAAATGGAGGACGTATGCCTACAGAGCTGTTGTGAACCGGAGGTACTTGGCTAATTGGTGACACCATGCCTGGATTGGGCATCTGACTGAATTGACCCATGTTACCTTGCTGTTGCACTTGATGTGGACCAGGAAGCCTGCTTGGATTAAATACATGAGAAGTATTGAGTTGTTGGTGTTGTTGATGCTGCTGCTGTTGTTCATATCTCTGCATAGCCCTAACATGCTCTAGTTCCTGGGCAAGCTGCAATCTTTGTCTCTCGTGCTGTTCACGCAATCGCTCCATTCTCTCCCTCTGTTGGAATGTTTCACTAAATGGATTGTTGTCTTGTCCGATATTGATCGGCATGCGCTTATCAATTGGAGAAAGCTGTGGTAACGTTTTGGCAGAAATTGGCGATTGGAGAGGGGATTGCATTGGTGTCCCAGCTTGCCTCATTTGAATCTGACCGCTGACAGAAGGTGTAGGACCTTGATTTGCTGATGATGCTATAGGTGACTGTTGTCCAGGATGAGTCATCATTGGTGAAGGAGGTGGCATCATAGGGGAGTGATGGCTGCTGTTTGGACCTGATGATTGACCCTGAGAAACCATAGGAGATTGTTGATCAGCTAGAACCATGGGGGACTGCTGACCAGCCTGCTTCAATGGTGACTGGCCTCCAGGGGGCATCATTGGGGATTGGGCTCCTGGTGGCACCATGGGAGATGGAACACCTGGTGTCACTGCTGGCGACTGGTGGCTTCCACCATTAAGAGGAGAGTGCTCACTATTTTGAACAGCAGGAGAATTCTGTTGACTTTGATGTCCCATCATTGGAGACTGTTGTTGCCCAGATGATACAACAGGTGACTGCTGTCCTGGGTGAACCATGGGTGACTGAGGAACCATCGGAGAATGAGGTACCATTGGAGAGTGAGGAACCATTGGAGAGTGGGGAACCATTGGAGAATGGGGAACCATGGGAGAGTGGGGAACCATGGGTGATTGGGGAACCATTGGAGAGTGAGGAACCATCATTGGAGAATGGGGAACCATTGGTGATTGAGCTGACATGGGAGACTGCTGCTGAGAAGAGGCACCTATGCTAACCTGATGGGATGGATGTGACATTGGTGATTGCTGGGAAGGTTGGACAGGAATCTGCTGTGGATTTGTACCACGTGGCATGTTCATGCCTCCAGGTAACATGTTGGTTTGATTACCTCCTGGCATACCCATGGTCTGTGGGCTGTTAATGGGAATCATCGAAGTGGGAGGTTTGCTGCCAGGCATCATTGGCGTCTGTGGATTACTTCCAGGCATGAGAGGAGATGGTTGTCTGTTGTTTGGCATCATTGAAGCCTGACTCATTGGGTTGCTGCCTTGCATTATTGCATTTGAAACCATTGGACTAGTCTGTCCAGGCATGACCATCATTCCTGCATTTCCAGATTGCATTATTTGGTTTCCATGCATCATTGGAGACTGCTGACCAGATCTAACAGCAAATGGAGGTCTCTCCCCAGACATAGGTGATCGCATAGGATGTGGAATCTGCTGTGAAACATGGCCCATCATCTGACCTTGGGGCATCATTCCAGATTGAGGCCCCTGCATCATTGACCCAGATGGAGATTGCATTCCTTGGTTGATAAGCATCTGCTGGGGTATATTAGGTGATGTCCCACCTGGAGGTATAAGGGTATGCGGTTGCCCTCCAATCATAGGACTGTGCATGCCAGGGTTCGGACCTTGCCCTTGCATCATCATGCCTTGAGGTGACATCATTCCTTGCATCATTGGGTTGTGATGACCCAAGGGTGAATGGTTAGACGACAGTTTCTGTTGTTGCTTCATGCGGAATTCTTGCAGGAGAATGGCATGCTGCCTCTGCTGCTTGCGAACATTTTCCAAGAACTTCTGCTGCTTAGAATGTCTCTGCTGCACAGCTTCAAGTTCAAGCCTGTCACTTTCAGGAAATACTTTGTTGTTCTTACGGCAGGCACGCTGTCTTGATGTCAGAGCCTTCTTCTTCTTTCTCTCTTTCCCAACTTCGTTTTCAAAGAATTTCAACCTTAGTTGTAATTTCCTGTCTTTGTTAAATATCCATTCTTCATACTCAGGAGTACTGGTATCTTCTGGAGCCTTTTCCTCTGTGGTG
Organism: Strongylocentrotus droebachiensis; assembly: GCA_035222895.1. Classification (NCBI taxonomy): domain Eukaryota; kingdom Metazoa; phylum Echinodermata; class Echinoidea; order Camarodonta; family Strongylocentrotidae; genus Strongylocentrotus; species Strongylocentrotus droebachiensis. Next base: position 255,107 of record JAVYIG010001819.1, read on the forward strand.
TCATATGGATCAAAGTTCATCATGGCATGTGACATGCCATCCATTCCTACATTGAAGAATGGAGATGGCATGCGTTGCATGTTGGGAGACATGAATCTACCCGGAAATCTAAAGTTGGAGACCTGAGGTGGGCCAGGCATTCTGTTCATGACTGGCATTCCCATTCTCTGACCGGGTCCAGGAAGCCTTTGCATGCCATGCATCTGCATTGGCATCTGATCACCAGGAAGTCCACCTTGCATATGCATGCCTGATCCTGGCATTGGTGGGCGTCCCACTATTCCAGAATTCTGTACAACCATGGGACCCCTGGGCCTCATTCCAAAGTGATTCTGGGTCATGGGCGACATTGGCGAGACTGGTCCAGGGCTGGGATGTGTCTGGATGTTTTCATGAGCACTGAACCTTGGTCCTGGTGAGAAATTAGGCATTTGAGGGTGGCCAGGGGAAAATGGGCCCATCTCTTGTCCATGAGCATTCATGTGTGACATTCCTTGCATTCCTTGAGGAGGCACAGTCTGTCCTTGCTTGAACAAGTCCGTGCTGTTGCTCCTTATTGGATCCTTGCCGGAGTCAATACTGCCAAAGTCTACACCTTGAGGAGTCCTAGGTTGTCGTATTCCTGGAGAAGCGGGAGGAATCAATGGCACATTAGCTCCTGGTTGCTGCTCTGTTAAATGACGTTGTTGCATTTGCACATGATATTGACGATTCATGGCAAGTAAAAGCTGTGCATGGGGTCCAGGTGGTTTGATGGTAAAGTCTTCAGTTTCTGTATATAAAAAATAACAAGAACACAGAAAAAAGATATTATAAAAGTGTCTTAAATTCCTTGTGCTTTTGCTTGACACAATATGAAGATTAAAAGACAATACAACTTTCAAATAGTCCGATATCATGATAAACCTAGCAAAGTTACCATAACCAATTGATGTCAAGTCACTGTGAAGATGGCTTGATCTGTGACATGTTTATACATGCCTTTGAATTAGGTTTGCATGTACCATTGCCATATGAATGTGGCTGTGTGTAACACAGACACATCCATACAATGAGCTGATCAAACTTTGGAACCAATCAGGAACTTTCTCTGGCTATGTGGGTGGAGTTTGATACCAGCATAAATTAAAGTTTAATGACCGCACTTACATAATAATTTATGCTGACCTGGGACTTAATATGATACATGTAACTGTTTTGATCCTGGAATATGGGCACACGTCATGTCTAGACCGCAGACGGCAAGATAAAAATGTAGCGGTGTGTCCACAATTAAGGACAAGTTCAGTAGGTCACATAAGATTTGGTGCATATCTATTGTATATCAATCCCGCTCTGTTCGGGTTACCGGGCCTTTGCAGGTCGGGTTTTTAAATTTTGAAAATTGCCAGGTCAAGCCGGGCCAGGTTTTGGGTTTAAAGCCACAGCACTACTTTCAAACGAAGATATGCTGGATGGTGCCTTTGTATATGATAAACATGATGGGATGACATTTAAAAAAAAATCATCAACAAACAATGATGTGAAATAAATATTTCTTTGAACAAAAATATAAGAGATATGTTACCCATACCTTTAGCAATCATCTTTGCTTCAGCCTGCAGTCTTTCCAGATCAAGATTATCCAGAAATGGATCAGATCCTTGGGTCTTGCTCTTCGGATCTACCTTCCCAGAGATGGCTGCTTCCACATTTCCTGATTGCTGTTGCAGCTTCTGTTGCTCTCTCTTCTCTTTCTCAAGGAGATCCTGAAGAAGAAGAGGTTGTTCATGGAGCAGACGTTGTCTTTTCTGAAGACTATTAGTATGGGCGCTTCCTGAACTTTGACTAGTCAGCAGCTGAGTTCCATCACTGGTCGTAGGCTGAGAGGCAACTGAAGCAACTGGCAGTTGAGAAGTACTGTTTGACTGAATGTTTGATGCAGGACCGGGTAAGATAGCAGCTATCTGGTCAATTGTTGGGACACCCCCTCTTGGTGCACTGACAGAGGAGCTCAATGTTGTTTTTGTTTCCACTGATGAAGAACCTGGACTAGCTTTGTCTTGAAGTCCCTGGCTATGGGACTGAGGTTTCTCTACGAGTTGGGAACCACTTATCGATGTTGTTAACTGCCCAGACTGGGCAGTCGAAACTTTACTTCTCTGACAAATTGATTGAGAATGTTCTGTTGCTTCTATTTTGATTGTTGCTTTACCCAAAAAAGTTGTGGATGTAGTGAGTGCCTCACTTGGACTGGCTGAAACTGAGACTGGAACTGAGGTACTTGTTTGCAGCACAGAAGCTGACGTTGACAAAGGAACAGTAGGAACAGATGCTGAAGTATTTGTGATATCAGTATGTACAACAGTTTTCTCTTTTGAACCTTTATCAGAAGAAAGATTTGTTCCTTGAGATTGTGTTGCGGATTTATCATCATGGTTCATCAGACCTTTGGAAGAAGATTCTTCAGAAGTGTTACTGCTTACTGTAGCAGAAATGTCTCTTCCTGTTTTAGGTGCATCTTTCCTTCCTGAGCTACTGATTTCTTCCTTCTTATTTGGATCAGCAGGTAAGCCTGAACTGTCAGTCTGTTTGGGCTCATTAGCAGCAGGTTTGTCTTCAGGAACCTTATCACTTTCCTTCTCCAAACTAGCTCCGGCAGTGGAGGTAGATTGTACTTGATTGTTCTCTGGAGCAGTGGAGAGTATGCCGTTTTCAATCTTAGATGAGTTTGAATCTTTAGCAGTGTTACTTGACATGGTCATTTCATCGAGAGCCTCATCACTCAAACCAAAATCTTTGAAGAGTTGTTGATTTTCTGCAGAATGTTTATTTGTGTCCAAGTCAGTTCCTGCAAAGTCAATGAGATCTAGTTCGCCTGACAACAAGTCTTCCAATTGTGCATCATGGTCTTCCTGCTGCGGTGCCATAGCTGGATCTTGACCTGGTGGCAAGTGAAGGTCGCTCTGCAATGTTCCTGGTTGCTGAGCAGGCATTGCATTATGGATTCGAGGTTGGTGATTCTGAATTGCATTGGTGTTTTGACCTTGGAAAGGGGGAGTTGGCTGTTGGAATGGCAAATGAGGTTGTTGGGCAGGGTGCTCTACCATTGGAGACATCATGGGTGACCTGCCATGGAAGTTTGGATGAGTCATTACTTGTCTTGGAGTAGGTGTTCTACTATGGGCTTGCTGCCTCACCATATGATCATAGGGATCTAACGGATTTGACCCAACCAGGGCAGTTCTTTGCTGTAAAGCTCTTTGATGCAGCTTCTCCTGGAGTAGGGCAATGTTGCGTGGTCTTGGTGACAGGGTTGGCCCTGACACTGGCATTCTCGCTCCTTGCTCAAATCTCCTCAATTCAATGAATTGTCCAGGACCAGGGATGCGATTTCCACCATCACTAGGTCTACGCTGAAGGCCTGTAGCAAACTGCCCTTGCCTCCATGCTTCATCTGTCTGCTCAAGGGTCATATTGAACTGTTCCTGTGGTCTTTGATTCACAAATGCTGGAGGTGCTTCTGGCCTTGGCGTGCCTGGTGTTCCAGGGAAGGAGTTCATTTGCTCATTATTTGTAGCAGGAGATATTTGATCTGACGGAGCATTAGCTGGATAGGGAGGCGGGGGACGCTGATGTGATTCTCCGCTCCAATTCTGATTTTGCATTTGCTGCTGCTCCCGACGCATACGTCGTTTCTCCTGCTGTCTCACCAATAACTGCCGAATGTGCTGTTTTTGTGCATGCTTGTTGCCATCATTCATTCCGACCCTGTCAGCAGGGGCTGCAGAAGCTGCAGGGGACAAACTTTGGTTGCTGGCGCCATCTGGGAATACTGGGTTTTTCATGAAAGGAGCCTGCTGAGGAGAATGAATAGGCATATCAACTGGCATTGCATGAGCTGGAGACCCCACTGACATTGCATGAGCTGGAGACCCCACTGACATTGCATGTGCTGGAGACATGTTTCCTATCCCAGGAGGCACTTGTGATGCGGAGCCATGAGGCATTCCTGGAGACTGTAACCTATCAATGATGGACTGGTTGTTGGACACAGGCAAGTGATCGCTGGATGATGTCGGAGGAGCACCTTGTCCTGCCATCAGGGATGCCAAGTGCTGCTGATGTGTGTTCACACCACCCATTACACCATGGCTTATCTCTTCTGAATGGTGAGGAGATCTTCCTGGCATCATGCTGGGTGTTCCGCTCCTTCCAGACTGCTGGAGGTGGATGTTAGACGATTGTGCTACCATAGGAGATGGTGGCATGGAATCCATATTCATGGCTCCCGATGACTGGTTGGACAGTGGCATGTGGACAGGAAGTCCAGAATGACCAGACAAGGCTTGACTGTTTGCGTTCAACAAGCTGGAATGTGGCATTTCTGTTAAAAGAGACAGAAAACATACAATTATTTCATATATTCTGCATCACAAATTGCAAGACTGCTAAATTTTCAAAAGCAATGTTTTATTAAAAGAAATGGAAATGTATACCATTTATTTGACATGACTCATATCAAAGTCCTTTGAGATTGTGCCCAGCAAAAACACTACAAAATGTAAAGACCATCATCAGAGACTGAAATATCCTATGGCAGCCAATTAAAGAGCAATTATAAGAAAATTGAAATGAACCAAATCAAGAGTCACATTAAGATTTAAAGGCTTCATGATAACAAGAAATGGAGATGGCTCTTCAGAATAACATTTGAAGTCATAAAATGTTGCCTTACACAAGTAGGAGTAAAAGGTTCAGTAACAGTAACTTTAGCTAATGAATGCCCCCAAGATTCATGTCAACATCATTAGACTGGATTCTTACCAGTAGCAGGAGACATTGGTGTTCCTGGAATAGGTGTACCTGGCATTGACTTGGGGCTACGTTGTGCCTGAGGGATTGGGGTAGATGGTTGTTGACCCTGCTGCAACGGCCTGATACCCGACCCATCCTGGCCATCGCTCATCAAGTCGCCATCAAACTTCTGACGCTTCTGTTGATGAATCTAAAAGAATGGGTTTGAAAAGAAAAGAAAAAACATGAAGGAGTGTGAAAATGAGGAAACCCTATCAAAATTTCTATCCTTTCGTGTAAGAGCAAGGTACAAACACAAATAACGTCGCATCAGGTTCCATATTATTTCTCATGTCCAATCTTATTTTTGGTACCATGATATAGGGAGTCTGAGACTAAGTCTAAGGTGTACAACTAATAGCAGTAACAAGTGCCTTTGCACCCAGTTATCCTTTACTATCAATTCAAATTTAGGTAGATTATCATTTTATTTTGCCATTTCAATATCAATGCACATTTCATCAATTGTTAATACTTACCTGTATATTGCATTTGTTATCCATCTTGTTCTAATTTCTCTTACAAATACCATTGTGACTTACGAAACTTACTCTTTGGAAATTACCTAAAATTTCAATGATAATAGGAGCACAAGGGGGACAATTTGATAATCACATACACATGCAAACCAAACTGTGGTTATAATGCAGCTTACATGCGTACATGAATCTTGCACAATTACAGACTAGTTTATAGGTTTGGGTTTTTTTGTCACGTGAAAGAAATCATCAACAGGGATATCTAAGAGAAAGAACATCACAAATCCAGAACATGAAGGATTTTAAATCTTAGTGTTTTCTTTCCGTTCTTCTGATACTTTTCTTCTAACTGATAAAGTAGTCTTTGGTAAGAATCAACAACTATAATATCAATAAGTACACCAGTCATTTTTGTTCCTTTATTTACAACCAAAAAATAAATCGTTCAGTATTCAATTGAGAGTAATAATCCATGTACTTTGGCATGTGTGAGACAAGCCAAACCGCATCAGTGTACTTGTGTTCAGTTCACAAAATCAAAAGTTCCCACCACCAAAACAGGAAATAATCTACATCACACTCTTTTTTTATGCCCTTCATAACTCTCTCTTTACAAACATTTAAATCCATTTATATTCCACGCTATCTAATTATTCAACAACAACAAAAAAGCAATAAATGATCAGCTGAAAATGGTGCAGTATAAAGTTTGAAAATTCTTAAAATGTTCTTAAATGCCGTAGCTGTAAAACGTAAGATTTCGTCTGCAATCTAAAGTTGTGTGAGAGTGCAGTCACTAAAGAGAAACACATATCCAATGCAGCATGATGAGGATGAGAAAGATAGCAGCAGTATGAAATGGATTTGACAGAGCTTAGAGCATACCTTCTGAGCTTCCTTAATGCGTTGTGCGGCACGATTCTCCCTCGCAAGTAGCTGCAAGAGTGGTAGGAGAGGAAAAAGTGGGGAGGCAAAAGGGGCAACACATGCTGATAACAATGGTTGCTGGTGAACATGCATGATATTTTTTTTCTTTCAACAGACAACTGTACACATGGCTTTGGATATAGATGATAAAACAATATGAATTCATCTTCAAACTTGAGCATGTTAAATATAAAGGTGGAACTAATAAACTTGTTTGCATGATACATTAGCTACTTTTGACTGTCAAACTTGCTTCTACACTAATGAAGATAACAAAGATTCATGAAATATATGATCTATTTTGGGATATTTCTCAACATTACTGACTGAAGTTCTCTCTAGAGGTATTTCTTCAATATATTTGAAACAAATTAATGTTTGAATTCTTTTTTTACCAAACAAAAAAAAGGTTAGCTTTAAAAAAAATGTCTCTTTCCTTTCTTAGTGAGTGAAGCTACATTGAATAAACTGGGATGCAAGACAATTGTATATATTTATGAGTGAAAGGCTGAACAACTGAATATAGGATACACACTGAAATATGGTCTCTGAGCTACATCTGTACCATGTCATGCATATAAATAATTGATAGGACTACTAAAGACACTGTAATACATCTAACTAGGATTATCAATATAGGAAAATACAATAGGAGGATACAATTTACACTTGTAAACTTCATTGAAAAGTTATGGTAAAAGTATATGGTGACTGTTAATTATGTTCAATACATCCTCTGCTACTTAGATCTGAAATCACTGAGACTTCGCAAGGAATAAAAGGAAAACTGCAGAAACAATAGCACTGGTATTTTTTTGCTCAACTTTTGATATCAGATGTATAAATGCAGAAAGATAGCTATAAATAAATAAATGATTTGTTTGTTTTTCCTTTGCATGCACGCACATGCTTTAAGTGTTAGACAGCTGCACATCAAACCTAGTGATTATTTCACATTCATTGCAGTTTAGTTTTAGTTTTTGTTTGTTTTTGGAAGAGGGTGGATTCTTTTGAAGCAATATTTCTTTTAGACTATCAGTAACTTAGGGAGATCAAACTGTAAGCACTTAAAGTTAATCTTTATTTTGGAAGCTAATCCTATCATAATATTGTACGACAGATTATCCAAGACATGAGTCTACTTTATATCCATGTCCTTTATATTCACACCAAACCAAGTAAATACAAACAAAAATTAATTGGGAGCAAACAGCAACTTAACTAGGTGATAAAAGGCATTTGAACACTCTCTTTTGGATGCATTTAAATGGAAATGGGTGATTTTTTTGCACTGGGTGGAAGTGAACAACATGAGGGAGATGAAGTACATAGGGAAAACAAACTTGTGTAAAGAGAGTTGTTGCTACTTACCAAGAATGGTTTCTTGTTTCCAGAGCCTGCTTTTCTCCATAATTTGGCAATCTGCTTTGCTCTTGAAGGCCAATCTGTCAGGGATTAAATGACATGTTTATAATACAAATGCAAAATAATGAATATCAACCAATAACCAACATGAAAATGCATTTATACTTGATCTTTTTTAAATCTGAAAGGCAAATGTCACTTGGGCTTATGCCAAGCTGTGTGTTATCAACCAATTATCAAGTCAATGGATTAATCTGTTAGGTATCATGGTGGTAAATTGAATGTACAATATGTCAGTTGCAAGGTTATCACTACATTTTTGTGCATACAAATCGTTCACCGTTTGATTTTTTTAAATATTATGCAATATTATATACAGAATAACTCTTGCAATATCAATCCCTGCAGTAAACACAAGTATTGGTTCAATGGTAAGGGTTTGTTGCTTGTAACAAAGGGTCTCACTACATTGTCTAGTCCTATGCTCAATACATTGTGCAAACCAACCTGGGAAATCTTTCTTGAGATCAGGGTAGTTGATATTTGCATAGAGGACAGGTGAGATGGTAGCTTGGTTACCCAGAGGTTCATCCTTCTCCCACTTCTTGATGTTACGCTGATTGTAGGACAAGGTTTCACCATCCGTCTCTCCACCACAGCCCCCTCCGGGCCAGGGACTAGGCGGCTCAGCAAAGTCTGGACTGAAAGCAGGACTGCAAAGCAAGATATAAGGTTAACTAGGAGTCACTATCCATACACACAATTTGAGAATCATATGTGCTTCAAATGGGATAAGTACTGTGAGAAGTGTACTTGAACTATGCGCTTTGTAAAAATAAACCTCATAAGACATGAACCACAGAGAAGTACTCATCAACAACAAAACTGAAGCATTTGGAAATTATTGAATGGTAGAAAATGGGCAAGTTAGATAACTCCCCACTGGATTTCTACTTTCTTTTTAAAGCTTGTTTTGTCCTAATTACCTAGTACACTGTGTATACACTTTAACATAGCTTTTTATCATGTGAGGGCAGTTCAACTTTTCACATTTAACTTCTATCTTTTACTGAAGTTGACATAATGGAGCAAACTTTGTCTTCACAGTAAAAATGTCTTCAAATTCTAAATGCACAATAAGTATTACCTTGCTACGGAGTGCCCAACACTGGCCGCCTGTACCAGTTGTTGCGTAAGCGGAAGATGTGGCAGAGGTTGCTTCTGGAGTTGTTGTTGCTGATGATGATGATGGTGGTGTTGATGTTGCTGATGGGAGACTGTGCTTGGCGTAGCAGTGTTTGTTGCATTGCCATCAACACCTGAATCATTAGACAGAAAATCAGTCACATGTGAAGTATGAAAATCAGTTAAGTTCTCTTCAAGTTATTCAGTTCATGAAAATACCATTCTGCAGCTACCTTCAATTGATGATTAAGGTACATTCATAGATTAAATACTAAGTTAACTTCCAGTAAATTGCAATCTCTTGCAGATCTTATCATCTCATTTGCATGGTTTAAGAGACTTTTTTGTTCTCCCTTAATTTGATCTATTTCAAGGTACCAAGTGTAAGAAGTGCTACATCATCTGAATTATTCTAGGCTTCAAGCAAAGGTCAACTAGGTAGCCATTACTACTATTCAGTTGCACAGCTCTCGCTTTCATTTATGATTGGGTTGCAAGACGGGCTAACTAGATTCAAAATTTGGTGGTCATATATAGTCAACTGCGCAAATTTCACTCAAAAATAAAATAAGAGTGAGATTATGTAGTTGCTAAACAGACACCAGAGGACTGTTAGGTTTCCCTGGAGAATCTAAGGTGGTCAATGGCATCTTGGCGACTGCTGATTTAGAGTCCTGGGCCTGGTCTTAAGAGTTGCGATTGATTCAAATCAATCACAACTTCAAATTAATTGCAACTCCTATCTCTTAAGTACAGAGTTGCGATTAATTTTAAATTGCGATTGATTTGAATTAATCTCAACTCTTTATAATACAGGACCCTGATATTATTATTGTTGTGTTACCTGAGGTTGGTGTGTTGGTAGAGCCAGCGTGATGATGACCCTCTGGACTGAGTACCCCTGAGAACAGATCTTCAACCTCCTTACTGTCTATGTGAGCCAAATCTGATGATGAGAACAAAGAATATGACATTACATTGGGTGATACAAAAATCATTCAATAATTAAAAAATTTCAACATACTCTGATTCCTTTAAGAGAGGAAATGTGTATTATTTTCCAGTGTATGTGTCTCATCATCTTTCGGATACAAGGGGCAAATCCCTTAATAACCCAGTCTAGCCAAATAGACAGAGAAAAGTTATATTACCAGAAACCTAATAACTAATAAACAGCCTGTTTACAGCTGGTTTGGAGTTGGTGTCACGGAATATACAAATTCAACCATCCTATTATGCAAACATATATTAATCCTGATTGATTGAAACACTGATGTAGCTCCCGAAAAAGCTAATACCACTTCCTACGTGGAGCATAACAATGCTATCAACTTTCAATAATGCTTACCTTCGGGAACAATGTGTAGGTTATATGAAAGCAATGAATCGAGCTCATTGAGGTGATCTGAAGATGAGCTGGCTTGAGTTGTGTGTCCATTCTGCCCGGTTGTACTAGAATGCGTGGCTTCTGCATCGATGCTATCAATATCCAGGTCTGAAAAAAGGAGAGGAACAATAATATGCTTGAAATAAAGTTCCACACAGAGGTGACCATTTCAAGAAAGCACAAGTACCTATTGTGTTCTTACATAAGTATACTTGGATTGGATTTCACATGAAAGCGTACATTATACAAAGATATGCTCAATCAACAAACTGGTGACTGCTAAACGGATGATACGGTTACCTATCACATTCTTACATTTCAGTGGTCATGGCCTTCTTCATATGCTCAAATTGTTGAAATACAGGAGAGATAATGCATTTTTCCCCCCTCCATATTTTTAGGAATAAAACTCGGCTACTACTGTCTGACATTGGCAATCCTATGTCTACATTATAAGACGTTACCCAAACACCACAAAGCTTCATGCAAGCAGTGTTGCCCAGAGAGAAAAGATAAGAGTTTGACTCACTTTCACCATTCTTTCCGAGACCATCTCCTATAAGCATACCAAGGAGTTCATCTTGAGGCAAGAAGTTGAGAGGATCTTCACCAGAGCCAAGGACTCCTGCTGCACCATCTACCGTTGCTGCAGACTGTAAAGCAGGTGGTGTGGAACATAGTTCAATCAGTGTTATAAAGATGACAACAACAACAATGACATCAATACACAGCACACATAAATTACCATTAATCTAGATAACTGTTTGGAGGCATACAGGAATGCTAAAAGAATAATTAACATTGACTTATGAATGACATGATGTGACAATTTATTTCAGATACAAGTACTTATTATGAATGTCCCAAAAGATTGTGCTTAAAAATGTGGTAAAATTATTACAGATTGCAAACAAGAGAGGTAGGAAGTGGACAAAGGCTAAGAGAGAGAGACAGAGAGGCAGTGAGAAATATTATTAATATCATCATCAACTATTTGGCATCACCTGTACCTGGGAGGCAAAAAGTGAACTGAATCACTTTAACCCTCAGGTCTCTTCTCCAGGTATTACTGATTGGGGGTGTGTATGTGGACCATGACACTAGGGTTTCCCCCTACTCTTATATGGATAATGCAGTGGGTTCTTAACATGCAAAGATGGTGACTCTCCTCTACACGGGGCCTCCATTTAATATCCTATTCAAGGGACAGAATGTTTTCCACTGTAACATAAATTGCATCTGTGAAACAGGGGAGGGGCATGTTTACACACAACGTAGGCTTCAGTCATCTGCTTAGGTTGGATTTGAACCCTCAATCTTTTGTTTGACAAGCAGATTGAGCCCAAGAAACTGAGCCTAAGACTAAAAAATATAAATAGATAGAATGTAGAACTGGAATCTTACTTCTCTGTGTACATCTGCTTGGTTGTGATGGGTCTGTCTGGATGAGCCTGCACTCAACGTTGACTTGTGTTCCGAAGAGGAGACTTTGATTATTTCAGTACCTTTACTCTGGTGGTGTGATGATGAATGCTTTTTGCTGTCTTCATCTGAGATGTCTAGCCTAGTGTTCATGGTCGGCTGATCTTTGCTTGAGTTTAGCAGCATCTTTCCAAAGAATGCCTCCTATATTATAAGAAGGCGGTGAGGAAAAGATGAATATATATGCATCATTGTCATATTCATCCATATTATGTCAATGTTAAAGATAAACTCGAGTTCTGGTAAAAAAAGAAAGTGAATTCTCACAGAATCAAACGAAACTTACACTGAATGTTCAAAATTACAAATAAATGTCATGTGCCAAACAATTTTGAAAGAAAATGTATACTGGCTGAGTAATGAGCATAGAAAGATAAGGAAATCAAGGTAGGTAGCCCGACACCATTTGTGTAGTCCCATATACATCTTTCTGTGTCCAGTGCTTGTTACTTTACCAAGACTGGGCCAAATTTATTATGATTTCGATGACTCCAGAACCTTGCAGTGCACACCAATACTTACATGCTACATGATCAACTTTTTCTGATCCATTCCACACCTTTTCTTTCACAATGCAATCGCATTACCAGAACTCACCTTTATCTTTAACATGCCATGAGACCTCACACTCTCACAGTCTGAATAATATTCATGTCTGTATGCGGTTTCTGAATTTTTCAAAAATTCCTATCAATCAAGATTGTGTTTGACATATTCAATGCATTTTGATATACACTGTAGGCCTTGCATAAAGAAATGTCTACAACCACCAACAAAAAAAGTACTAAAAGGTAATTCTTCAACATCATAATTCCGGCTGTAATTGGGGAAATATTTTCTCGTAAGTACATGTTTACATTTAACATTCAATCAATTAATTTTTAAGACAATCATGTCATTTAGAAATGGTTCACTTGGACATACATTTACCTGAAGATATGATGGAAACTGGTTCTCCAGCTGACTTCTTTTGTGAGCTCTTTTCCTCTTCTTTGATTTCTCGTAGTGACCTTCTTCTCCAACTGAATGAGTTCTCTGGAGAACTGCTCAAAAGAAAACCAAACAGACTCTTTAAATAAGAGCTCAGCGTAAACTTGATGATGAATTTAATTTGAAGGAGGTGCAATTAAGGGTATAAAAAGCTTGAGAGAACGATTGTTCTTTTACTAGATTTAAGGACACTACAATACATACAAAGGACATCAAAAAAAAAATTCTATTAACTTTTAAAATATTTCTGTATGAAAATTCATTCATAACAACTAATATACAGAAAACCAATAACAAGATAATCCAGTAATCAAAGGCCAGGACAGAACAATTTTGCTCTGATAAAAGAATATGTGTTTTTCACGATCAAAGCTACTTTGTCTTTGTAACTGCTCTGAGTGAACAAAAACGAATATTAAGCTGATGATCATTTATTAACAAACTAAATTTTTCAAGCATGTAAGGAGAGATTTTTCTCTTGTAAAAGTCATTTTCAACTTAACAATTATATATCATTGTTATACCACTCTGCGGGTGCTACATAGTGTTTTACTTACGCTCTGATTGATCCCGTATTGAATCCATGGTATCCGAAGCCCCTTCTGACATACTTCTACTCATGGCTGCGATTCGGTTCTCTTTGTGAGAGTGAAAGCCCCTTGGCTTGGCAATGAAACCTCCAACACCTGGAAAGGCAATGAATAATACTTATGTTTATTGCAAAAATACTGGTATATTAGATGAACTTACTAAAACTACAGCTAAAAGAACGCCACAATACAAATTTAAATATTGTTGGATTAGTAAAGTGTACATTTCTATATGAACCACGTACTATCCTTCATCATATTATGTGGTGCAGAAAGACAATGGTCCGATACTCTTCTAATTCAGCTTAACTTCAGCTCAAATTCAACTCAAGTCTAAAATCAAGTTTAACAAAAGGAAAACTTGGACACAGACTAACTTCCTTTGTTAAACCAGATTTTGAACAAAAACTTAAAAACTAAGTCAGATTTAAAGCTTTATAGAGAAATACCAGCTTTCGTGGCCAGTCACCAGAGCTGTTTGAAGGAAGAGGAAACTTACATCCTGTTCAGGACTCAACAGAGGGATTACAAGGTATTGTATTTTTGGTATTGTATTCTTGGTGATGCTAAAACCATGGTAGGGAATATGTCTTTTGTGAGGTGGTTTAGCTTCCGCTCTCTCTCAAAAACTATCCTCAAATTCCCTAGCAACTTAATCATAACAGCACACATGAACTGTAATATGAAATCCTGTTCTTGAGTTTAAAATAATGAAAGATTTTGATGAACTCTTACATTTTGTTTTTATGTACCATCCACTTTGTTGAATATTATAGATGTATTCAGCATTTCACTTGACTTCCAATTTTCAATGTGAAAGATGAAATAACCTACACCCATAAATTCTTGCAGCTTACCTGGTCGTAATGATGATCTGTGTTTCGACTTCTTCTTATCATGATGATGATGATGGTGGTGGTGATGATGATGCTTCCCCTCACCTACACTACTATCATTCTTCTCTCCATGGCTAAACCCCCTCCACTTTTCTGGATCCACTGAGAGAGAAATAAATAAATCATTGTGAATACATGTGGAAATATTTTACACTATAGAAATCATATAAAAGCCATTAATTACCTCAGTACTATGTGTATAACATAAGCTAAATAAGTATGATTAAAAACATAGATATTATATATTTTGCTGGAAAAAGATTTTATTTTTGTTAACATTTCACTTGTTGAATTTCAAATATATTATGGGATGAAATTCCATTAGTTCATTTCTATATGAGTGGCCCCAGAATACACCTCTGTCAAAACTATTTGTCAAAGAGCAATAATGCACAAATATCTCTGAAAGTCATGTTTAGTTTGCCATAAAGATGAGAATGGTTTAATTGTCCATTCTTCTAACTAACCCTGTCAATACTGAAGGAAAAATATCCCATATGAAAATATATTACACTATGGTAAAACAAGTTCAATTAAATGGAAATGATCGTATAAAGAGGTTCTATGACATATGCTTTTGCGACGACTGTTTTAAGAACAAATTCCTACGTAAAAATAAAAATTTGCGACTTCATCTCTGGAGGTAAACCAAAATTCTGAGCCTGAGCATAACTTAAATCACCATCGCAAATCCAACCCTAACCCTATATTTCTGACAAAATGAAGTCTGAAGCAAATGCTGCTGGAGCAAATATTGGATCCCTCAATATCCTCTGTATCTCTTTCAATACCTTCTGGATCGTATTCCTGATCAGCTATCTTGGAGATGTCTGAATGTGGATCAGCCAAGCTTCGAAGGATGGCCAGGCTGCTGCCCATCTTGAGACTTGATCTGACCTTCTTAGACTTCTTGTGCGTGCGAGCCATGGCCATACTACTGATCTGCTTGAAGCCCGTCTCTGTCAAACGAACACCTTCTACAGAGAACTCTTTATTATGCAGTTCTGCATTAAAATAAAACAAACAAATCATGAGTGTCTGAGTGTTAATGTCATACAGATTTCATTCTTGAGTACAGAAAGGTCAGTCATGGAAAGCTAATAAAAGGTAACAGTAGGACCAGACTACAGTGGAGTTCTATATAAAACCTGTAGTTCTAAGAAATCAAATAATTGTACAATATGACATAGATGGTGGATATAAACCACCATTCATGTCAAATTGTGTCGATCAAGATAAGAAAAAAAACAAGACAATGGCAAATGTGCATCCAATAATTCCTAAATTTGCAACCCACTATTATTGCTAAAGGAGGGGTGGTTGGGAGAGCCTCAACCAACATATTAACCCATCCTAATCACTTATTTTCTCTGATGCCATCTATTCACTTCTTCCTTATGATTATCCATCATCATTTCTTCTTTCATGCTTTTATTTTTCATCACTGCAGTTCATGATTTCATAATGGTTATGTAAAGATAGGGAATGTACCTGGTTCTTTTATTGCTAGTTTGGGTATTCTCTGAGGTGGTTCCTCGGTACTGGGTTCTGGAAGCTGAGGTTCCGGTTCAGGAAGGAAGGGTCTGCATAGGGTACAGATAAAGCCCTTGTCCATGGCTCTCTCTGTTTCATCTTCAGTGTACAAACTGTTACAAAGAGCATGCTCCCACCTGAAAAAAGAAAAGAAAACATCACATCTTAAAAACATAGTTTCTTAAACAAATGTTTGTTTTGTTATCGGACTGCTAAGAAAGCATGGGTATGCTTGTAAATAAGCGACCAGGGAACCGACGGCTTTAGGTCCTCTCCGAGGAACTTGGTAACGAGGATTAATGCTCGGCCAAAGCGCACTAGCGCATTGGCTTGATTTTTAACCCGAGACCTCCCGGTTAAGAGACCACTGCCCTACCATTTATCCATTGCACCTCAAGTACAATAAAAGAAATGATATATAAATCAACTGATAATCATAATGTTCATCATTATAAATTTTCATAGAAGTCATTTCCAGTCTCTCTATGCACCGTATGGACCATTTCCATCCCCAAAAGTATGCACACTTATATCATGTTATGCCAAATCCGTTCACAAAGTTATCTGAACCACCAACTAATACACTGAATCCCATCTCTAGATCCATATAATGAAACATATACGTCCCCTTTAGACACAAGCATTTTCTCCCCTTTCACATGTCGATGTTAAGATATCATCTGTTGAGAGACAGGAGGGTAAAAACTCTATGTAAAATGATATGATTATCGCCCCTCTAGTTCCTTACAGACAGTATTCCAAATCAAGAACAATATTGTACCTTTGACAGTGAGAACATTGGCAGAGGAGTTCATTGTCTCTGTAGCTCCTGTAGCAGTATGCACAGTGTGTCATGCTGGCACAAGGTCCACACTGAGTGTAGTTGTTCATCCAATCAGCATTCTCCCCAGGCGTCACTGACCCGCAGTGAGTGCAGCAGACACACCTACATGGGAAAGAGAAACAATATGTGAACTGGACCTTTCTAACTTCAGACATACATAAGAGCAGGATACAAACCAGTGCATAAAACCCTTAGTGCTCTTACCAAGCTTTAAGAAATAAATACCCAGGGCAATATGGTACCAATAAGGGTACTAGACAAGTCAAAGCCCAATTTCAACAAGCAAAACTCATTTGATTCTCCCAAATTATCGCCTTAGACGCTGCAGGATCAGATTTTACTTAATTTTGACCAAGAGTAAAGTGTTTCCTTCCGAGAAGCTGGATTATTTACCAAATCTTAAAATATTGTTATTCATGATCCAGAAATAAAGTCAGCAACCGTGAAGACGAAGCACATAATTGGCTTTACAAAATGTGCTTGTAGGACCACCCCAAATTAATGTGATTGCCATGAGAATTCAAGACATGCATTGAATATCATTCTGGATGCTAATAAAAAGAGAGAAAAAGAGAAGAATTCATTAAGACTAAGAATTATTCCTCAGTCTTAGGCTAAGGATCCAAGATCATCTACAAGAAAAACTGAGGATACCAGTAGTACTAGTATTGAGAATTAAAATTCAATATCTTAAACACAAAGATAATCATAGGGACAATTATATCAATAACCTGACAGTTCAGATATGAATCTTACCATTTGCATTTCCATCCACCTTTAGGCACAGTCTGCAATGGTGGATCTAGGCAGTAGGTGTGATAGCTGATATCACAATCATCACACAGTAGTAACCTAGCCTCATCGCTTGACTTGCCACATCCTTCACACACAGTACAGTCTAGACATCTCCAGCCCTTGGATAATACAACCTTCGTGATCTGCAACACAATGTAAGAGTCGAGATGTTAACATTCAAGGTTGGGTATAATAGCAACTTTTTAATGAAGAGGTTGACACAACATTATAAACTTCTATTGACTCTAATAGGAGGAGCAAATCGCGGGGTGCAAGATTTTGGGGGTGTTTTTTTTCTCAATTTTTTAGAACAAAATTGCATTTCGGGTATTAGTTACAGTGGGCTAATAATCCATAACATACATGGCTGTGATATTTTTGTTGTTGTCCCATGCATGCACAATAAGTACATTAATCTTTCATGATAAGAAGCTCAACTAAATCTACAGGTTAAACATAATAGCATATAGTGAACCTAGAACAGATGATTAAACAGATGGAAATGGATTAGCCATTCATGACTGCATCCAGGACCAGAATATTCATAGACATGCCCTACGCTCAGAATCTAAAAGAAGTATGTAGCTTCCATTCAAAGTTGTATTGCCCTTAATTCGGTGAACACCTGACTATTGAACAAGGTTATTTAATCTTTGTTGTATGCAGAGGTAATAGTGCTTCTAAAGTTAAATCAGACTGTAGGTGTCATTTTTAGATCAAAGACCTTCTACACTTGTTAGGTATACACATGCTTTGAAAGAACAATTTGTATGGGGTTGATTCAAACACCATCCCTTTCAAAATGACAGATTATATAACAACATTTATTCACTATATCAAATAAAGATAAAGTAACAAAAATACCTTTATGCTGACACAATACGGGTGATAACACTGGCCACATTGAGAACACGTTAGTAATCTCCCTTCTGATCCAAGACCAAAGCTGCCACAGCTCAAACACATGTCCTACTCATCGGAAAATGAAGAAATGAAAATTGTAGAAAAGGAAGAAGATATTAGAAATCACACTAAACAGTGAGTATTCAACTGATCAAAATGAAAAATATGAGAATTACAAATCAAAATATGCAGAAAATAGTATGCAAAGAGAACTGTTGACACCGTTATTCTAAGGCCTAAAATCTTTTTTTTTTCTTTTTTTCTCCCTCTTTGGGCTGATATTTCTTAGCTTTGAATGCTTTAATACATTTTTTCTTCTAAAAATCGGTTTTATTTTTTTTAAGCCAACCGTAGATTTCAAGATTTTGGGGTCGGTGGCAAAGTGCAATACAACATCATTTTTTTTAAAGCCTAATGCACACATCAAAGAGAATGATGACAAGGTAAAGAAAGTAACATTTGGCCAAAATTGAGGAGTCTTTGTAATGACAGCAGAAGAAACATAAGAGAAGTCTTATCTATATTGTCAAAGGACAGATGACAATCCTTGACGAAAAAGACACAGAAGTACAGAAGTTGCAAGAGTGCATGTGAGGTCACGACTCCCTAAACATAACATGGTCTTGTGTCATGTTCTGGATGATACGGGATACAGAATCACTTTTAGACTTATGGTGATAATAGAGTAAACGAAGATATTACCTGAGTTGCAGTGAACTTGTCATCCACGGAGAAGAGGACCACAGTGCTATGCATGGAGGTATCTTCCTCATCCTTCTCCTTTGCTGAAGGCTTCTCAACGACCACCGGATCTATCAATTCTTCCTCATCTTCGGGCTGTAGAACAAAAGGTTTTACATTTCAATTAATTATAGCATTCCTTTCGTTCACTCGAAGTGAATGAATTAGATAAGAAGGAAAAAGCAGATGTTTATATCATAAATTGATTGTTTTCCCTTGCCTTTGTCCACAGCTGTATGAAGCTGTATGAAGGGTTATAGAGATAGGTACAACATGTTATAGAACTTTAACACTTACATGGTAAACTCTTTCTCCCCCCCCCCCCCACCCAAGAAAAAAACAATTGTATGACAGAGGCTGATACCTAATCATGTATTACTTTGAGATTAACCATGTATTTTTAGTGAGAAAAGAATGGAAATCACTTTGGCATTAAATATTTCACATTTCAATTATGGAAATGAATGGGAATGTACTAAGATGTATTTTTACATCAAAACCTCTAATTTGTTGGTAAACTTAATCATTTCTAATATTTGTTAAAGTCCCTTTTTTCTTCCTGTCTTACACATGGAACTGGGGTATAAATGAAAATCTATCACAAATCAGCAATAGGCAAAGGGATTATTCCACTTAATTACTATCAATCTGGTCTATGCACAACATATATCATTAGACTTACTGGTGGTGATGCAGGAAGTATGGCAGCAATCTTGATCTTAGGTTTAGGACCTCTCCTGCCGCCAACGTTACCACCTCCCTGCCTTCTCCTCCTCCCTACAGCTGCATAGCTACTACTGCCTCTTCCCTGCAACAACAATGAAAATACACAAGGAGTAAATACCAAAGGAGTAAAGGATAGCCCCTCGTAAAATGAAAATTGTACAAGTTTTCATGGAAAATCAACATTGACATGCGATTGGGACACAAGATAATACAAACATAATGCTTTACTAACTTGTAAAATTACAAATTTGATCAGTAGCATACATGTGGTATTGTTCCATACGGGAATGGACAATTAGATTTTGATAATCAAGTTTTGCCTATAGCCTATATATCGTCCCTATTTTCACGAAGTGACGGTAGTGAGGAAAATCGTAACGCAAAGTGAATGCAATTTTTTGTCACTACCGTCACTTCGTGAAAACAGCGACGATATCATAAAAATAATTTCATTTTTCTTATTTTTTCTAAAGTTAAAAAAACACCTTTATTTGCCCTCCCTAATGCAACAAGGGCTTACATTTCTACCAATATCACTCAACAAGAACGGCCTCTATTAAAAACACCTGTAACAAACTAAATCTCATTAACATCTCATGTCCTACATCAAGTTTCCTTCAAACACAACATGGTAAACTCCCTGTGAAAAAACAAATCTGTGGCAAAGTATACTCATTTTAAATTAAATAAATGACATACAGGAGTGGAATGAAATAGCTGCCCACTTCAAAGACTTCGTAGCATACTAGTTTTCTTATGCTATGCCACACAGAACATAGCATTTATCAGGCAGCTTGCAGTATCATACGTGAAGAAGGCTTTAGACTCCAAAGCTTACCCTCGGCCTGCCACTGAATCTTCTTCGTCCCATCCTCTCCAGCTGACTGAGTCTATCCAAAGGTTTGCCTCCTCCATGGTGTCTGGTGACAGAGGCAATGGTCATGGACAACCCACTAGATCCTGATAGAGATGCTGAAAACTCCTGCTGTAAATCAAATAACATAACAGATCAGATGTAACTTCTTAGAAATCATCAGGTTGCTGATTTAAAGTGTAACTTCATGCTGGAAAGTATTCATTTTTGTAACCAGTTTCCAAACAAATTTTTAGATTATTCTAATGCATAACTCTTTCATTGTATTCAATTTGAGAAGACAATGAGGAGGGTGGTGGTGGTTGTGAAAGAGAGAGAGAGCCAAAAGGAGAGGGGGAAGAGACAAAGGAGAGGAGGGGGGGGGGTGGAGAGGAAAGAAACAAGTGAGGTATACAGTCAACAAAAAAGTGTGATATGAAAGAATGATAAATACATGAGAGCTACTAAATGAAAAGAAATTAGTGATAACCATCTAAAGAAAGGCACCAGCATTAGTCAACTAACTTTAGACACTACAATTTCATTTGGGGGCGTTGTGCCGTGTGCCTGTAATCCAGCTAAAAAAGGAAGTTACAAACTGATTTAGCTGAGGACGCAGGTTCAAAACTGAGTCACGTATTTCGGATGGTGACGTTAAAGGTCAGTCCCCTGACGTAAATAATCATATCTGATCGATACACGTCTGTAAAAACCCAATTACACACATACACTTAGAGGACTGGAAGCCATGATAACATACCTGTAATTCTGGCCTTCTATCATCTGATGCCATGGTGTAATCTGTGTCGATACTACTCAGACTCAGACTATCCTCCTGGACACTGGATGCACTCAATGACAGGTCTTGAGATGTGTCATCTGGAATAGGAAGATGAGGAGGTGTTCTTGAGCTGGATGCAAAAGGACTTCTTCTCCCTATTACAGGAGAAAGGGGTTCTGATTGTGTAACAGGAAATCTTAGGAACTAAAATAAAGCATTTCCCTTCGCTTTACTGAATGTATTTAAATTGCAAAAATGGCAGTGGGGACACACAGCAAATCTATCATTCTTTTGTTTCATCTGTAGTATAACAATATCCCAAGGTGGTTGTTTAGCATGCATTTCCAGAAAAGGGGTTACGGTTTCTTGTGAGATTGGGTATTCTGCAGTTGTTCCATCTGGTGCTTTTTTTTAAAGCTACAAATTTGTTTTCCATAAAAATTGCAAGTACATTTCATCCAAAAAAATGATGTCACATGGCCACAACGGGTCGACTTCACTCTCCTACAGGACACAAAACTCTCAAAACATTTTGTCTTTCTATCATTTATCTCACAATATCTATTTGAGGTAGGGAACAACTAACCATCTTCAAAAGGGCTTGCCGATCTTCTCCTCTCCAGTTCCAGTCCTCTGTTTGGTCTATGACGACAGTCTGGACACTTGTATGGTGTGGGCTGGCCAGCAGCCTTGCTCTGCTGGTACTTGCCTATTACTGTCCTGTCATCACAGTCAGCATGAACATATCTACCAACATAAACAATGCATGTTAGCTTGAAATAGATTGGATATGAAAATACCTACAAATGCAAACAATGCATCTTTGCTTCAAAGAGCTTTTACATTAACATATGAACAAACAAATTAACAAATTTCACATCAAAAAGGAAAGCTTTAATGATTATTTCCCTGCCGGCCTACGAAAATGTGAGTATAAAATGTTGCTTCTAGGGAGTTCAAAATGTTAGAACTGTCATTCCTTAAAACTATTATGTAACCTAAATAAAACAAAAAATAACTATCAAATCATAATATAACCTATGAGCAAAAATATCTTTTGGACAAATAATTTCATAACACATTTCGAGCTTAACATACTTGCGAAAGGGAAGTCATTATGCCAACCAGATGTTGTCAACAATCTTACCTAAGGGGTTATAACTAACATGAATAAATTCCACATACTATGATTCTCACAAACTAAAATCCCAATTTAAGACATTTTGTAATGAAAAGCATCTCATTTGATGTTACAGGTTGCATAAATCTTAATTTCCATAGGACTATTGTTAGATTTAGTCAATTACTCCAAGTTCCCTTCACCACTTTAGCCAACATTGTCAATTTCCTACCTATTGCAGAGATGACATTGGACCATGACTTTGTGCGTAGTATGATGCCTGTATGCCTTGCCACAGATGGGACAGCAGTAGCCCTTGTTGCGTTGTTGATAGCAGCTATCACAGACTGTGTAGTTGTGATGCCACCTTGAGCTGGGACCGTTTCCCGGCGTCCGTGCACCACAATCTGTGCATACCCGACAGGTCTGTAAATACGATGAATACAAGGAATGAAGTTAGTTTTAGCTCCATTTTAAATCTCATATGAAGGTTTATTACAAAATGGAATGAGTTTAAGAAACTTCCAAGCTATCTGTCCGACATATGAAGAATACATCTATACGCAGTATGCATGACAATAACATTACTGAACTTAACTTGCTAACACAATGCTTTCATATGCCTACTAAGGACCAAATATTGCAAGTAGTCTGAAGACTCAAAACTGGCAAATGAATAACATGATTTTCTGGCGTAATGGTCGGTCATTTTAATTAAAACATGTTCTACATTATGCATTTTATCGATTGTCACTGTGTTATTGTAAATTTTCGCAATTCGCAAATTCGCAATTCGACTTTGTCGCAATGAAAGTATTTTAATAAACCATTTTGAATTGAATGAACATTTATATCATGACAAATAAAAAACATTACTCCTCAATTAAGCTGGGAGATATTAATCTCGCTAATGAATATATTAGTGTTTTACAACTTCAAGTCGATGTATAACGTCTTTGGATTCAAATACCAACTTTTTAAACATCTTTTGAACAGACTTGAGCAGACATTATTTAATGTCACTATGTAAGAAGAAGAATTATGGATGACTTACTTTGCATTTCCAGCCATTCTTTGGAATGGTGATCATGGCTGGTTTCAGGCAGAACGTGTGATAGCCCTTATCACATGTATCACACACAAGCATCTTGTTATCATCCCCAGGTTGCCTGAAAACATAAACAAACATCATTTGGTAAACTGTTTGTGCCTAATAACAGATAATTACTTTTCTTAATTTACATATACAAGATGTTTGCTACAACCATGGCTGAGTGAGAAAGACATTTATGCTCTATTTCACAATCTGCAATCAATGCTCTAGCATCCCTATTCACTGGCGCTTAAAAAAAAGGCATAACTCTATATGTGAATCAAATGAAAGGAATCATTAAAACACCTGTATGATCAAAAAGCAGAAATCATATATTTGTACAATGCAAATATATTTTTTCATTACAGCATGATTATGATGGTAATCCAAATAATGGTAACCTTGAAGTAGGTGAAACGAAGATGATAATAATGATAAAGACTGCTCATGGTAGAAATGATGATGAAGATCATGATCATGTCTCCCAACCTACCTGCAAGTTTGGCAGATCTTACAGTTGGGGCACTGCCAGCCTGCCCTGACGACAGGGTCAATGGAGACGGGTGGATCAAGGCAAGAGCCGTGGTAGTGCTGTCCACAACTAGTGCAGAATAATGACTCTGAGAGATTGCCAGGCAGGTCACAGATGGCACATTCTAACTCCTCCATCTCAACTGAAACGATAAGAATTAATAAATAAATAAACCTTTATAATTTTATTCCTGTAATAAATTTGAAAATGAAACCAATAGATAATGCATGGTGGGGAACTGGGTACATCGAAAAAATAAATATGACCAAATAATGAAATTTTCACTACAAATTAAATTCTTTCAGCAGAAAATCTCCAAGCTGAACAATCCATTACCTAGCAGGGGATGACAAAAATACACTATGCCCTATATACTACCTGCTTCACCACACTATGAGTAATGGAAGGAAAGCACCATGGCTATTTAACATACTGTTACGTCGGGTAAAACTAAAACCAAAATCCATTTTTTGTTGTTTTTCCTATTGTTTACGTAATAAGATTATGACATTTCCACCCCCCCCCCCAAAAAAAAATCAAAAAAAATCAACAAAAAAAATCAAACATATAAACTATATTGGCACTCAGAAAGATATGTCAAACAAAACAAAACAAGGGAAACGCTCTCGGCGGTCTCGCCTGCATAACGCAATTCAATATGATAAACCAGAACGTCAATGACGTACATTGTAGTGCTCATCCGCATCTCGCAACAACAAATATCGTGGTACACTTTTGAACTGGTCAAAAAATAAAAATGTGATGCCCTGGAAGGGACATAATTTCATTTCATTTGCATAAAGTACCATAAATAATCAATGGAGCAAAATCTCAAAATTCTGTGTAGAAGTTTAGTGTTCCAAATTTAGCTCTACCAGATAAGGCAAACCAAATCAAAATCGGTCAAGAAATGAGGGAGAAGAAGCAATTTTTGTTATATTTGGAATAAATTTGCATAAATTACCATAATTAATTAATGGAGAACAATTTCAAAATTCTGTGTAGACCTTTAGTGTACCAAAGTTAGCTCTACGATATAAAGCAAACCAAATCAAAATCGGTCGAAATATGAAGGAGAAGAAGCATTTTTTGTGATTTTTAAATTATTTTTGGAATAAATTTGCATTATTATCATAATTAATCAATGGGAGTAAAATCTCAAAATTCTGTGTAGAAGTTTAGTGTTCCAAATTTAGCTCTACCAGATAAGGCAAACCAAATCAAAATCGGTCAAGAAATGAGGGAGAAGTAGCAATTTTTGTTATTTTTGGAAAAAATTTGCATAAATTACCATTATTAATTAATGGAGAACAATTTCAAAATTCGGTGTAGAAGTTTAGTGTACCAAAGTTAGCTCTACCAGATAAAGCAAACCAAATCAAAATCGGTCGAGAAATGAAGGAGAAGAAGCATTTTTTGTGATTTCAAATAAATTTGCATAAATTAGCATAGATAATGAATTTCACGATTCTGTGTACAAGTTTTAAATCCCCCTCCTAGCCCTATCATATGAAACAATCAGAATCAAAATCGGTTGAAAAATAAGGAAGCATTTTGAAAATCTTGATGATGATGCCACAACATAGTCCAAGTCTGTTGACCTGAAATGACCTTTGACCTTGACTTTGTGATCTGAAATTCTACTCACATGATTGGGGATACTTGATTACCCTATAGTCCAAGTTTCATTGACTCAGAACTTATACTTTAAAAATTATATCAAAAATTCAAAAACTTAACCTTAGGTTAAGTTTTCGATGATGATGCTACAACATAGTCCAAGTCTGTTGACCTGAAATGACCTTTGACCTTGACTTTGTGATCTGAAATTCTACTCACATGATTGGGGATACTTGATTACCCTATAATCCAAGTTTCATTGACTAAGAACCTATACTTTAAAAATTATATCAAAAATTCAAAAACTTAACCTTAGGTTAAGTTTTTGATGTTGACGCCGTCGCCGTCGCCGTCGCCGTCGCCGCCGCCGCCGTCGCCGCCGCCGTCACCGGAAAAGCGGCGCCTATGTCTCGCCTATGTCTCGCTTTTTGCTACGCAGGCGAGACAAAAATTATTTAAAAATAGATGATTTGACTTACCCCTCTCTTCTGCTAAATCCAGATGTTCTGGACACAACAGAATGAGAGACTTGATACCCTATGGAGAAAAACAATCAAAACAGACTCAATTAAAACACAATTTCATGAAATCATACAGAAATTGTCCTGAAAGGCTGATTTCACTCAGACTACACCTCCTAACCAAAAAATTAAATGGAAATTGAGAAAGGCATGAAAACAGGATATATGTTCCAAACTTAAATTAAAAGTAGCTTAATACACGTTTTATGAAATGATTCACGTAATATCAGGGGTTTGGTCAACTCTTCTACTTGCAAATTACTTTTAACCATTAAACCATCACTTATGCAGTAATAGTGTATAGCTATAGATTCTTGGGACTAAAGGAATCCAAAACAAGATCAAACTTAGATGCTGCTTGTAAGTTGCAAACTTCATCAATACAAAACATGACTATCAGAATCCGAGATGACTCAAGTTGAGAATGAAGAGATGAAATAGATGGTGTAGGGTTACCTGAAAGGAACCACCGCTTGCAGCACATGGGTAGTGATAGACCCTGTTACAGCCTTGCTCCACACAGAAAATGGTGGCTCCAAACCTGTGACAGTAACTGCAGCGCTGTGGTTGGTGGAAAAACACAAAGGTATCGTCACATATCACAATCATAATAAGTGGAAAATGTGATTGTCTGGGACTAAAAAATTGAGATGGAATTGGTATATTAGTGAGCCCTAGAAATTCATCATGGTTAACCACTATGTCCTTTTTCCTAAGTTAAATTAATTTTGAATGGCAGCATACAAAACAAAAACCCATTACATGTATTAAATGAACAGTAAGAGGCACAAGTGATAGCTTCAAGTAGCAAGCCCTGCATACACTTCCTCATCTCTGTAGCTGTAGTGTAGTATACAGATATGTGAAATGCACAAAGTTTATCTCATTTTATTTTGACTAAGTGGTTCATAGAATTTGCTGCCTCAAATGGGAGCAGGGCTTCGTGTGACTAAAACATGATAACATTTCATGCCAGCATTTTTCAATATGGCACAAAAGATAAGACCCTAATTGTGCATAAAGGCAAGTCATCCATGAAGCCTGTTTTCAAATGAGTTAATGTTATGACGATGAAACAATGGAGTGACATTCAAATTATATGCTTTACTGTAGAATCTAAATATATCTCAATTTACATCTTGTGAATCATAATAATAACAATGGCCACTTTTATAGCCACATATCTGTCATGCATCGACTGAAAGAACGCTCACATATGACATGGGAAACAGCAACAGCACAAAATGAAATCTATTTCATGAGTACAGTCAAACCTGCTTTAGTGACCACCTGTCTACAAAGACCACATTCTTTGTTTCCCTTGAAAATGGTTTCTCATTGAAACGATGACTAAAGGACCTGTTTACAAAGACGACCTGTCTACAATGACCACTTTTTATGTTTCCCTTAGACAGGTTTGACTGTACATGGATGACACTACAGTGAGAAGAAAAAAGTACATATAATAAAGGGCGCTAAGCGTACCGGTTCTTGTTTATTTCTGTGTTAGGAGATATACAAACATGGAAAAATTACATTCTTTCCATAGTAGATTTTGGGAGTTGGTTTACAGAATTATATGGGAGCAAGGATTTATTCAGTTACAAATTCAAGTCACAAGATTTTTCCTAATTCATTCAAATACATGTTCAACAATATAATTTACTGCAAGAATAAACACTGAGGAAATGAGCGTCATACCTGAGTGATCCCTGAGAATACAGCCTTATCTACGTTGAGGAGTTGAAAGTTCTCGTTTTGGCACACACCATCTGACCAGGCAGCACAGCAGTGATGTGCTGTTGTGTGACCTGTGAAGAAACAATCAAGAAAACAAGATGTTTGTATGAAAGTTATGCAGTTACATTGAACTTTAAAGCAATCTATAAGGCACTGTATCATCTCCTGAGAGCCTAAAGCTCATTAACTGTATGTGATAGTACACAGGTTGAAGTCTTTTTGACTCTCAACAGCCAAAATAATTATTTTATAAATTTTCATCACTATTCACTATAACTAACAGACCCTTTTGACAATTGAGTGACATTTTTCTGCCCTAATACCAACATGTTTTGAAGTCCAAGTTTCATACCCCACATAGTATAATTTTGTTTTGAAATTTGAAACATTCTAGGCATTGATGAATACACAAGAGAAGTGCACTTTACCTCTGTTGAATGTGAGATATCTATTGTTAGGAATACAAAAATGCCTAATGATTAATATGTAAATGTTTGATGGAGGCAGAGTTCGATTTGGTGGAGGAGAAATCTAACAAACCAGCCAAGCATAGCATAAGTGTAGCACTGCAGGTATTTATATATTTTTTCATTTTAGAGTTATCATACTGTGTGTGAGTGGTCGATGTGCATGATCCGATAATAATAATGTTTTATTTACCCAGGGTAGCCACTTCAGTTATGAAACTGCTCTTCCAGCGGGCCCTGCATAACATAATATGTTATTACTACCCTTCTCCAATCTAATATCACTATGAACATGACGGACAAAGAAAGCGGACAAAAATATACAGTTCCTCATTCTACCCTCAGCATTTGCTATGGTAGACAAAGGAACTTCCCTTCACTGCTACTATGTAAAATTGTGTAGAACAGGTGAATATGATGTTTGATTGTCTACTACAGCAATTGTTGAGGGTAGAATGAGGAACTGTATATTTTGTCCGCTTTCTTTGTCCGTCATGTTCATAGTGTATGCTGAGCGCCTAGCTAGAAGGCAGAAGGTCCCATTGTTATTAATCTTTGGTATGACTTGGCCGGGATTCGAACCCACAACGGCGGGCGCTCTAACCACTGAGCCACCATGCCAGGTTTTTAAACCCCTCATGCCATAATACTATCCAGTCATAGTTGATTTCTTACCTGCCAATTCAAAGAGAGTTTGGAGATCTGGTTCATCAGCATGGCCTACATGACTCAATTCATCCAAGCCGTCTAATGATGGATCCTTGATAGAATCAGGATTACTCCTACGAGGTGATTTACTTCTATCCCTAAAACAACAAAACAGATTTTAACAAATTAACAATCAATATGAAACAAATATCAATTTATTCTGATTAATTACATGTGAAATTTCCTGTATTTAATACAAAAATGCTTTCAAGTAGGGTAAAGGGATAGGGCACAGATCTGCCCGCCTATACAAATAACAGTCATCATTGGATATGCCATTTTGGACAACATGAATACATAAAGGTCGCATGTACATGAAAAACATACAAAACAACACGGAAAACCAAATTATACAAAATCCAGCTAAAGATACCGGCTAAGGAAGTTATGTGTAAATAACACGGAAGGTCTTACCCAAGTCCATGCTTATGTGCCTTAGGAGGTCCCCGAGCTCGTCTCCATGTGAGATGCTTTTGGCTCCTGCTCTCATTAGGATTATAAGGAGCATCCTCTTCATAGTTGCGTCTGGACCTGGGCAAGGGTTTCCTGAAGGGGTTGAATCCTGGAGTGGAGTCGAACCGCAGTAGATCCCCCTGCCCTAGCAAGCTACGCTCACCACAACAGCAGAGGGAACAGCTCGGATCACTGCTACTGAAAGAAGGAATCAAACAAATATCACATTGAGTCGGGTGACATTCTTACAAAAATACTGAGCATTCAGAATTTCTGTGCTCATTTCAGAATGTATTGTAGTTGTGACATGCACATTGATAAATTGAGACAAGGAGAATTTATATAAAGGATATCCCTGTGGGAAGAAAAAAATCACGCTACCTGATAAAAGATTTAAAAAAAAAAAAAGCTGTGTGTACCAGGATCAACAAAAGCAGAAATTCCAGGTATTGCTTTGACAATTGAAAGCAAAAGTGTAATATTTCAAGTGCTTCATATTTCAATGATTTCCTTCACTTCCACAATTTTGAGAGAGGAGGAAATGCTAAAGTGGAACTACTGAAGTGGAATGTGTGACATAAACTGATCTTATTGTAACATCCCTTACAACCAAACATGCTGACACTCTATGCAGAAAACATAACTGTTTATGACATGAATGAGGTTAGATACAACTTATAGCTAAAGGATAACATACTCACCCATTATTACAATCCATCACATCATCGTCATACTGGTTCTCATCCATCAGACTACCCCCATAACCCCCTGTATGCCCCGGGCTGACCCCTCTATGACTCAGCTCAGGGGACGTTACCCCACTGTCCGTTGCAGCACTGTAAGAATCCAAAGACTTGACCAGCGACTGGTCGCTACAAGTTCTTTCCACTAATTGTGATTCTGAATGGTCTATCATATGCGACATATCCCCGGGGTCATCGTCCTCTGGTTCCTCTTCCTCCTCCTCTGGTGATTCATTGTCCAAGTTTAGTTTGTTGGAGGAGGGTTCTACCTCCAAGTTACTGAGAGTTGTATCCATAGTTATTGCAAGATCTGTAGGCTCCTCTTCACTTCCACCCTCCACTCTACAATAGATAAAAATTACATAAAGTTTTTAAATAACAGCTTCAAACTTGGCTCAATTATAGATAAGGATTATGGATTTCCTTTTTTTCCAGGAGAATGAATCATCAAAATATATATTTTTTAAAACATTTTTTTATAGAAACCTCCTCTTTTTTTTTTAAGAAATCACATCTTATATTTAACACTTATAATTATACATGATTGATCTAACTAATAGTGTACACATGTTTTAAAAATGTTGAGGTATTTTATTTACAGTTAATACATGAAATATTTGGAGAACTAAAAAGATTACCTTCTTTAAACAAGGCACACTTGCAATCATTAACACAATACAGTATTTCTGGAAACTACAGCTGCTGGAACTGAATTCTCATCTTTTACCCCAAAAAAATGTTTTAACACAGCTAAATATGCACATTGCATATGCTAAAAGACATTCAATACTCGTACAATGTCTTTGGGTAAGCTTTGCTTAAAAGAAAGATATTTTGTTAAAGATTAGAAAACTAAGATTTGAAAAACTCTAATTGGACATTGACTTTAGCTACAAAGAACAACGAAGCACGATGAAGAAAAACAAATGAATGTCTACCTGAGGCCTTTCCGTCTTTCATTGACATTGAATGTTTCACGTTTTGGCCGGCCTCTTCCTCTTCTCTGTGGAATGCTTTCCACATCCATCGAGACCTATTCAATCAAAACAGATTAAATAAAAGGTTAAAATATATTCTTTTACGAAACAAAACAAGAGCGAATTCAAAAAAAAAATGTTGACTTTCGAGTACATATAAGTAAACATAATTTCAAGAACATACACTTCTGTCATGTGTGAGATGTACATGTAGCTGTAGCTTTTCATAGAATAATCATAATATTGATGCATTGATAAGTACCCTCTATTAGTATTATTTGCAATTAGAGTGTAAATTCATTCTCATGCCTTTAGAACATTGATTGGTTTCCATCATTTAAAATTTCCTGTAGATAGCAAAGAAAATGTAATTTCCATGCAGTTTTCCACAAATATACCCATAAAGGTACATGTATTTGATTATAATGTGGAAAATTGTGCGTGTCATACATCATGTACGGTGGTAGTACACAACCATACATGTAGCAGTTTATATGTAGATTCAATGAGAATAACATACATAAATAAACAAATTCAGATTTCTGTCATTATAGACAATATTTTTCAAAAGTTGGTATCAAAGACAAGGTACATGTACAAATGTATAGCCACTGATTTATCAATTAGGAATTTCTCCCAATTCAATGACTTTTCTCTTTTTTTTTTTTTCATTTTTCCTAATGAGTTTCAAATTATTAACATCATTTTTCGAGTACATATAAGTAAACATAATTTCAAGAACATACACTTCTGTCATGTGTGAGATGTACATGTAGCTGTAGCTTTTCATAGTATAATCATAATATTGATGCATTGATAAGTACCCTCTATTAGTATTATTTGCAATTAGAGTGTAAATTCGTTCTCATGCCTTTAGAACATTGATTGGTTTCCATCATTTAAAATTTCCTGTAGATAGCAAAGAAAATGTAATTTCCATGCAGTTTTCCACAAATATACCCATAAAGGTACATGTATTTGATTATAATGTGGAAAATTGTGCGTGTCATACATCATGTACGGTGGTAGTACACAACCATACATGTAGCAGTTTATATGTAGATTCAATGAGAATAACATACATAAATAAACAAATTCAGATTTCTGTCATTATAGACAATATTTTTCAAAAGTTGGTATCAAAGACAAGGTACATGTACAAATGTATAGCCACTGATTTATCAATTAGGAATTTCTCCCAATTCAATGACTTTTCTCTTCTTTTTTTTTTCATTTTTCCTAATGAGTTTCAAATTATTAACATCATTTTTAATAAAGATGAGTGAAACATGTACATGTCATATGTACTAATGTAATAATGACCACCCAAAGGAGACAAGAAAAGTTGCCTTTCTTCATGTACATGTACATGTAGGCAGGTGGTCTTTATGTACAGGTTCCTTTAGTACACGTTTTAATGAGAAATCATTTCAAGGGAAACAAAAACTGTAGACAGGTGGTATTTTTACATGTATACAGGTGGTCACTAAAGCAGGTTTGACTGTAATAATGTAATTGGAATTGACTTGATTGTCTATATGGGTACATGTATGAAAAACAATTCAGTTCATTCTAGAATATCTAAAATTTCTTTGATAAGAGCAAGACAAGTACTGCATTTCAAATGCCTAGAATACATTTATATATTTCACATATATTCATGCATCACTACACTTCTCTTTTGATAATAACCAGGGTCTTGTAAAATAGCAGATTCCCACACAAAGCTCAATAACATGTTTCAGGGAATTTGGTCATGCAACAGTCACAGCATTCAACTCACCTCCGATTCTGGCTTATGGCCAAGTCTTTTCCTGCGTCCTGTACGAGAGAGAGAGAGAGAGGGTAATAACTTTTCAAAA
The DNA here is from genome assembly GCA_035222895.1 of Strongylocentrotus droebachiensis. Taxonomy (NCBI): domain Eukaryota; kingdom Metazoa; phylum Echinodermata; class Echinoidea; order Camarodonta; family Strongylocentrotidae; genus Strongylocentrotus; species Strongylocentrotus droebachiensis. The sequence continues at coordinate 288,256 of JAVYIG010001819.1, forward strand.
AATAATTCGAATAAAACAAAAAGTATAAAAAAACGCTTTAACTGGTAATCCACCCCAATGTAAGTTCAATCAATACATACAGTGTACATGTCCTTTTAGCCAATGTAAAAAGAAAACACTACCAAATTTAGTATGGTCTTATATTCTACAATTTTTTCAGGACAAAATTATTTATCTGATGACTTGGCCCAATATTAAATATAAAGTTAACAACTCTGAATGCTCAAACATGACAACAAACATATTTCAAATAATCAAAGGTATGCTGTATTGATCAACATGTACTTCATTTTCTGTCAGGAAATGCAAGTATTTAATTATTTAAAACTGCATTAATTTCTTTATACCACTCAAAACTTGGGCAAGAACTTGCATAAATCACTTGGACATCTACATGTACATGTAAATTCAGTGTATATGGATATGTTTTACCCTAACTATGAAACTATGAGAAAATTTCCTACACAAACAATTGAAACTGATCATCAAAAAAAAACAAAAAAATATGTATGTGAAAAATGTTGTGTACACATTACACGTGTACAGGTATAATAGAAATAAGGCGTTACTTTGTGAGTATTCAAGTACAGTACTTGAGTAGCCAAATTCAACTTCTACATGTAATTTTACCAAAGGCAAGCATATTGTAAAGCTATACCAGTCTATACATTTGCAAGCTGTAATAATTTTGCTCAATTTGTAGGCAGAATATTGATAGACAGTATTAACATCAATGTGCATGTCAAATTAAGAAATAGAAAGCAGTGACCATATTCTTTTATAATAACATGAAGAATCCTCCTGTCTGTGTATTTGGATGTGTATTTTTTGTTTTATACATGGTGATTTCCATCCAGAAAAGAACTATTGCACTTCTTTAAAGAACTGGCCTAAGTAAAAGAAGAAAAAAAAAACATACATGTACACTGTAACTTCTCATTCACTGTTAGTAACCCTATGGTAAATAATGGGAAAGTCCACCCTAGAGTTGATTTTCACAAAGCCGGATTAACAAAAATTAAAAGACGAAGAGAGAGAGAGAGACATATGTACAGAATAGACAGACAAACAAAGAGACTTGTTACTGGACAGTGGAAAGTAATTAAAATCAGATAAAGAATACAATTTTTAAATGAGCGGAGGTTCTGAACAAATCTTGGTGATCTATTTTGGATGGTACTCTGTTTTATTTGTTTTCTACACACTAATCAGTAATGAAACAATTTCATTTCTTGTTTTTTTCCAAAGAATATCAAATTCAAAATTTGTGCCCAAAATATCTACAAGAAAAGTATAATTATTTAGGCATGAACAGGTACATGTAGGCTATCCTATTAATTCAAAAACTTAGATGTTGTTTTTCCCAATTTTCCTACCATTGTACACTATATAGATATTCAGATAAATTTGAAAATTGATATCATGGTGGACTATTCCTTTAAGCTTGGAAGCTAAAATAAAATCAATATTTTCAAATTTATTAAACTTTGTATGAAAACTAGTAAACTTCTGTACAACACAAATTCATTTCACAAAACATTGGCATTTTTATGTTTCATGATTCTATAAGCATCAATGTAATATACATGTAGCTACATGTACAGTACATGAAGTTAACTTCCTTTTTTTAAATTCAAATTCATTCATAATTGCACCAAATTAAAAGAGCTATCACACAATCTACATGTACATGTGTGTACATGTAGCATCTCTCCCATTTATTATTATGTGCAAATGATGTCATTGCTCGTTCCAGTCAAGTGGACTACAGTACCGGTACATGTAATCACATATACAGTACATATGTTGTAAAAGTTAACATAATTAAAAAAATACATGTAAAGTGTAACAGTATAGTATTAATGACTGCTTTGAGAGAAATAGTTGTTTTATTACGCTCAAGGGAAGGTTAGAATTGTGCTATTCCCCGAGGCTTGCCGAGGGGAATAGCCCAATTGTAACCTTCCCGAGAGCGTATGAAAACAACTATTTCTCGAATATTAAAGCAGTCATTAATACTTTTATATGCCGAAAAAAAATAGACTAAAAAAACGAAAAAAAATAGACTAAAAAATAAAAAATAAAAAATATTTTTCAATTTTCCCATTACTCTATCTTTTTAACATTAGCTTGATTGGTATCCTCCATCGCTCAAACCATTTTTTAACATGTAAACCTATGGGGTAACCATGGAGTAACCATGGTTATTAAAAAATATTGAAATGTTTATGCATGGTTACCGGGAATTTTACAGGAACAGTTGAAGTTTATGAATGCAATTCGACCAATCAGATGGCTGGATTTCTTAAGTGAGGTATATAACATAAAATATAGACTGGCATGAAATTAAGTCAAAATTCTATGAAGAAAGGGATAGGAAACAAGATTTGGACACACACACATAGACACAAACACAATCTCACCTGACATAATATAACCAGCTCCAGTATATGGTTAGTGGACCAGCAGAGAGAGAGCTTAGATATTTAGTACAGCATGGTAATGGCAGAGTAGGTGTGATGAGAGAGAGCGGTGAAAAGGGCTTGGACAGAGGCCGATGAGACAATATCTATGGTTGATAATGTACAGGCAGAGGGGATCGAGGATAAATCAGCATGATAAAAAAAGATTCTCAGTTTACAGTTACATCATATCATGTATGTTCTTCTTTCAGCATTTTATTGGTTTCTATTTTGTTTGATTAGTAAAGATATAGACCGGTGGTGGTAAAATTGCGGATCAAGGGTTTTGGGTGCAAAATATCCATTCAATATTGTTTAAATATTGCCTTCTGGATGGCAATACTTCAACCTAAATTTGCAAAAAAGCAAAAATATATGCCCAAATGTTCAATGTTGAAGTGCAATCGCGATATCTATCCAGGCAGGATTGATATGATAATTTATCAAATATATCAATTAGTAGGCAGTTTCCCGGCAAAATTTATATCATCATGTATTAGTCAAAACGTATTCTTTCACATGATTGGTAATAAAAGCATCCATATCATTTTTTGAGAGGGGGGCATTTCCAAAACTGGTCTATACCTTTAGCTCATATGGGTGAATATATAAATAGATGATAGAAGGTGTTAAGCAATAAACAAAGTGTTAGAATATTCCTGTGTACCATTTTATTGATTTAAGAAAAAGTATATATTTTTCAAATTTGATTAGTTTCAACCACTCATCTTCCACAGTGCATGTAAATTTTCACACAAGAAAACAAGTCATACAAGTCACACTACTTATGCATTTCAAAATCATTTTTAAGTTACTTAGTCAGGAGAAATTTCTATTTAAAAAAAAATTATACACAGGTGTGATGGCAGATACATTTAGATCTGAAATATATCTTTACAGGGATAAATTCACAGAGCATGAGCGCAATGAACATTTTTTGTTCTCTCTCTCTATATTGATTGATTACATGTATAACAAATGTAACACCTTATAAGAATAAGAATATTGATTCATTTCATAAACATAATGCACATGTATAATGTAGCTAATAAATGCACATACTGAAGTTTGAAAGTGTGACATTTTATGTCAAGAATGTTGTGAAATGTAGCTTTTCATTTTCGTTCTTTCAATAATCAAACTGCAACAAAAAAATTGATAAACATGCCATTACATTATAAAACTAAATGTGTTTTAAGCATTCAGGCACATAAATACTTGTTTTGTGATATAAAACAAAACAAGAGGTAGAGTGTATTTGCTTTACATATTAGATGTACCTTTGGATGTCTTAATATGTTAAGTTCAATTCCTCAGAGTTAGATCACTAAGATACAATTGATTAGAAACAATACATGTGAAAATGTAAATGGGAACTCTCCTACTGATCATGTGTATTACTGAATATCATGCATAAAGAACGCTCATATGTTTTGTAGTACCAAAAATCCTCAAAGTGCGTACACTGTATCTCTTTTCTCAAATCTTATGATCAAAATAACATTTTATCCCACCCCCCCCCCCCCCCCTTTTTTGGAGGGGGGAGGGTCAGGGGACACAAATATGTTAGCTAGGCATACAACATCATTGACATGAAGTCAAACTGAAATAAATTGTAATTACATGTAGTTTTGTTAACAATCTATTTTAACACATAACATAAGAGAGTTCTCCATAACTTCTCCATGAACAAATACATGTATAGACACCTACAATGTATCATGACCACATCACAAATGGGGAAATCCCTCACCTTAAGATGACCCCAGCCTAAACAAAAATCTTGTTTTTCCAATTTTCACTTCTTTACCAACATGTTTCTCTGATTTTCTGCTGATATATATTCAAGCCAGCTTTCTATTCTCTTAAAATTACATTTATCTGACATTCAAAGACAAAATTATTTTATATCATAAATATTTGTAAATGTTTAGATACTGTAAAGAGAAAAAGTTGACTTCTAGTGAAGGTTGAAAAACAATGTGTGAACTTTTTCATTCTTTGAATGTCAATGATTAAAAGTATCACAGTAGAAATATCTCCTGCAAAAGGTCGCTATTTAAAATGCCATATCAATTGAAATACATGTATGACGAATGACTGAAAAGTGAAAAGTTTTGACAAACATTTGGGTGAACTCTTTGTGTGCAGTTCATGTGATCTTCAGCAAATCTGAGTTCACTTACAACTGTACATGTACATGTACTTTCCTTTTGATCATTTCAAACTTCACAGTACATATCAATTGTTATTCTATTCATTACATGTACATGTATCAGTTTGTTACATGTGTATATAATCAACCTCTCCTAATTGCTTCCAGATTCGTCTACAATAATATTGCATGAACCCTAATACAGTTGTAAACTTTAATTTTAAAGTTTTGATCAAAAGATTTCAGCCCAAGAGATCCAAACAGTGTCATGACTTTCATGGACAGAAGTGTGTTTTTTTTTCACCTTCAAAAGATTCACCTTCCAACAGTCAAAAGAAAACACAATTTCATTATTTGTACAGAAAATATTATCCAAAGTATAACAAATTCTTATACCGGTAAGCAGCTGCCATTCACCAATTACGGTTACATGTATCCTTCTACTATTCACTACAAGCAAAAGCCACAAGTTCTCTTTTGTTTTGTTTCTTGTTAGATATTTATTTACTATTTAGCATTTGGAAACAAAGTACAATTCACAGTAACCTATCATATTACCTAATAAACATTAGATCGATCAGACTTTCAAGAGAACTTGGACAGAAGTCTAATCTGAAGTTGACATGGGTGTAGCAAAGTTAAATTGCTACAAAAGGTTACGGTATATTGACTTAGATCTACATGTACATTGAAAAGCCCTATCAGGGAATACTAAAATGAGTTCATGAAAGTAGATCTAGATCTTTGTGCAAAGTCCAAATCAATTTTTTTTTTCTTTTTTTCTGAGCTAGTGTTTGTGATTGAATTTGTACAGACGTGAATCAATCAGATATGATTATTTACGTAGGGGGACCGAACTTTAACATTACAATCCAAAAGACGTGAATTACTTTCAAACCGAGGTTCACCCGAGTCTATCTGTAGGCGAAGACAGAGAGCTGACCATGCAAGTGACCGTACCACTACCACTATAGTAGACCAAAATTGAAATTGTACGAAATTGGGACCCACAACTTGTACATAACAAAAGGGGTGAATAAAACACTGCCAGTTGCATAATTCAAATTTGAAAAGAAAAATGACTGTAATGTTGCTGATAATGAATATTTTTCGACCAGACCTTCATAAATGTTTTCAATTCAGGGTCTAAGACTTATGTTTTACAATTTACAATACAACATTTTGACCCCGGCGTTAGTGGTTACAATAAATACAAGTTTTGGGATTTTCAGTTTCACAGTTCAAATCCCTGCAAATAATGCCCTTTAATGTTGATCTACACTTCATTGTGAATCTGCAACAAAAAAAAGCATTCTGCAACAGTGCTGTACTATATGTAGAACAAGCAATATTAACATGGAAATAAAGTTAGTTGCCCAATTCATGTTCAGTGCAGCTCAGTAAAGCTCAGTCTTGCAATCACATTCACTTCACACTCGCAGACACACACATTCGGTCACTGAGGTCTCGGTGCATCATCAACCAGTAAGAACAGGCATGCAAAATGTTTTTCATTTCATAATAAATTCTGAAGCTCATAGGATGAGATATTATTTTCCCACAAATGTAAAAATCATGCAACTAATGTATTAATATGCCAGCTTTCCGAAATTCTAAATATCCACCCAATCCCGGTTAAAACAATGAATGCAAAGCTGCACGCTCAAGCCCAAGCGGACGTGTAATTTGTTAATTAAAAAGATGGAATTTACCTGCACGAACATGCAAACCCAACATTAAAATAAATACATTTCAAGCCAAATATTAAATAGAATCAAAGAACTTACAGTGGTGGCACTTTTGCAGGACGATAACCGGCGGGTTTTGATGCCCGTTCATAGAAACAAAGGGTTTGAATATTTTCATCACGATTACTTGTCTACTGATGATGCCGCCATATTGAATGCCTCTTCACTCATTGTGACCTCCAAAACAGGGAGATTTAAATGATAAAATGTAGATCCGCTATCTTCACAAATAGACCTCTGGTGATTATAAATAAGGTATTTCTGTAGTTTTAATGAATTAATCTATTAAAACAAGCAAAATAAATTACGCATATCCCATTTAGTTCATTTTTAAAAACTTCTTGATTTTTATGCATTTTCGCGGATGAATCTAATGTTGTGAATGGAGCGACCCTTTTTATTATGTTAATAATACTACACGGTACGAAAAATTCTCTCAAATGTACACACTCGGTATATGATTCTCGAATTTTTCGTCTATTTTGTTATTTCTCGTCAATTTTGTTACCTGTGGAATAATACATCATATTTTGATTGGTATTGAGGAAAACCTAATCGATCTCTTTATTCTCAGGATTGGCTTTTTGGTGCAATAACATGGGGTTTTCGAGTGCAATATATTGCAGTCTACGCACTGTTGAGGTATAGTGGCCTGGACGTAACAGAAAAGCGACCACGCACGCCGTCTACTCTGTACACACACAGGGCCCCACCCCCATTTTCAAAACATGGGCGGTATAGATTATTATTCGGGACGCATGATGTAGGCCCATATGACTCAATGATGTTTGTGGCTTAATTACTTTTCCTAATTAATAGAAAATTAATAATTTGCTGTATTGGGTTTTTACATTAGTAAGCCCATTTGTTGTTGTCTTTCCACAAATTTGGTATTCCTATGCCTACATTGTGATCATCAATAATGTGGCGGTGTGTCGATCGCTTCTGTAATAAAAAGGTTACTAGGAGGACCCGTGGAAAATCCACGGGATTCTAGGGGAGGGCCGGGGGTGGGGGGTTAAATAGATAGAGGCCTATGTGCTATCGAAAATAAAATTAGATTATTTTTATGTAGACAATTTTTATAATATATCTGTTTGACCATGAATGGCGCACCGTAACAAAAACTATGTCAGGTAGGATCTCGATAAGTACGATTTATTTGCATTATTATTGTTGTGATTTCAATGTAGTTTTCATGAAAAAAGTAAAAAAAGCAGAAGCTTGGATTATGATTTTGTTGGCATTGTTCACAAAATTTGTATAATAATTTTTAAAGTAAAGATTTTACGCGAAAAATCGGACGGTTTGTGCCAATATATATGTAGCAGCCAGCTGCATGCAGTGCACAAATTGGCTCGACTGTGCGTGTGACTGTGAGCGTAGAATCCAGTGAACAATTTTTTTTTTTTCGGGGGCTCGATCTATATCAAATTTTTGGGAAATTTTCGGGGGTTACTTTTTCAACTTTCGGGGCTCTTTTTTCTTGGGCTAATTTTTCATTAATTCATTTAAGGATAGTTTGTTTAGTTTGGTAGCGTAGTGTTACGTAAAAAAAGCGTACTTTCTGCATCAAGTTTCTACGCCGAAAGTACGCGAATTGTTTAAAACATTAATTTGTTTGCGTCCATCTTGCGTACCCCTTTGCGTCCCTCAGGGTATAGTAACGTAGGCCAGCGTATTCTCAGCGTAGTTGGTACGCAACTCTACTATGGACCCCACGCCAATTAGTGATCGACCTGCCAGTGTCACAAATAAGTTATTAAAAATATGCTCATCTGACCGTAATTAAATGCCTAAAACCCCCGAGCCTTCGGGGGTTCGGTTCAGCCCTTTGAACCCGTGGACATCACGCCTGCACTCAACTCGCTTTGAGC